>JANBXA010000588.1:32912500-33115000 GCA_030556225.1 Cricetiscus sungorus
GTACATTTTAGTCTGAAGCTAGGTGTGCTGGTACATTTACTCCCAGTACTCGGGAGGCAGAGGCAGGAGCTGTAAGTTTGAGGCCAGCCTGGTCTTCAGAGGGAGTTCTAGGATCGCCAGACTACAGTGTGAGGATCCTGCCTCAAATAGCAAACAAAGAAGAGATGTGAAAATACTAGAATAAATAGTTTCTAAGCAGTAGGAGTCTAGGAAAACACATCAGGTCCAGGATATAGCTGGTCCTGAGTGAGCCCACCTTTTGCCTCTGCCAGCCGCTTGCCCCGAGCTACCGTCTCGGGCAGCCCCGCCAGCTAGCTACAGGCTACCAGCACCTTGTCAGCAAGAAAGGCTGCTCAGAGCTGACTTCTGCTTCTGCACTGTGTTTTCTGGCTGGCTGCCAGTGTCAATATCAAGAAGGAAAATGAGAATCAGATTTATAAAGAACAGGCTGATACAGAGTTTTCTGCCAGTAAGGCCAAGCACAAGCCCTTAGAGGGGTTTAGAAAGGTAGGTGACAAAACCAGTTTGGGCCCCCTTAAGATGATGCAAGGGGATCTGTCCCTGAGGGTGAGGTGGCCTGGACATCCCTGGCTTCAGCTTTCTATCCATCAAGAGAATAAATAAGAGCAAGGGAGTGCCAACCCCGGGATGAGTCATGAAATTTCCTCTAAGCCTCTAGAGGCTTGGTTCTCTTGGTCCTCACCGTGGGGCCGCCTCCATGCATTTTCAGGGCTCTGACAGTGGCAACGAGAACGACCACGTGTGGCTGGAGACCAGAATATCGGCACTTGATGTTGAAGAACTTTTCCATTCCTATGTCTGCTCCGAATCCTGCTTCAGTCACTACAAGGAAGATGAGCAGGTGTGAAATTACCACCGCCATGACATTAAATGCAACACAAGTCCATCCACCACGGGTGCACAGGACTCACCTACGAAGCCCTCAGGGCCAACAAGCTTGAGTGCAATCCGGTCTGCAATGATGGAGGAATTCCCATGTGCAATGTTGGCAAAAGGCCCAGCATGAACAAACACCGGTGTGCCCTGTGGAAACCATGACATCATGAGCAAATGTCAACCTGGCTGCACAGTGGCGTCACATTAGGATTTGGCTAGACTTTAAGAAAAGACTTCCAGGAGGAAAAACACCGAGCCACCCCTCTGTTGTGGAGTAGACTATTTGTTAAACTATGTTGTTTCACCTTGCCTGCATCTGATTGGTTTAATAAAAGACCAAATGACCAATAGATAGGCAAAGGAGGGAAAGGTGAGGCTGGCAGAGAAAAGGGGAGCCAGTGAACCAGATGGGGACCAGCCAGCAGGGACCCAGCCAGCTGGAAAAGCAGGATAAACAGTATGTGGATGAGGTAAACAAGCCTCAGGGAAACACATAGATTAATAGAAACGGGTTAATTTAAGTTAAAAAAGAGCTAGCTAGAAACAAACCTAAGCTAAGGCTGGTCATTCAAAATGAAAAAAGTCCGTGTAATGACCTGGGGACTGGTGATCCAAGAAAGCCTGCTATACCCCTTTTTCTGGAGCAGTGCTGGGATCCAAACCCAGGGCCTCGTACACATATCAGGTAAATGCTGTCACTGACACACACCTCCTGCCTATTTATTTTATATTATTTTAGACCTTTCCCCACAACTGTAAGAAAGTAAGGAAAAAGATGAGCAGCAGAAAAGGCTTCTATGGGACGGCAAGATGGCTCACTGGGTAAAGGTAATTGATTGCCTCACAAGCTTGGAGACCCAAGTTCAAATCCCGAAGCCCACGTACAAATGCCAGGAGAGGACTGACTTCCACGTGCACACTGTGGCACACACAACCCTCCAATAACAGACCTTAAAACCTTTAAGAAAGGTATCTGATTCTGCAAGGAAAGAAAAGTGTGCTTTCTAATCTCTTGGCTCTGAATAGAGGAAGTTACCCAGGAGTTACCCAGCTCACCTCTAAGGTCTGCATGAGATTGGGCTTGATTGCATCCTTCAACAGCACCGCCACAGCTCCACTCACGCCCTGCAAGACAAACCCATGAAGCCTCAACCCATGCCAGAAGAAATCCAATCTCTTGAAACCAAAATTCAGCTGGGGCTTCTCATTCATTTTAACCATCTTGGAGCAATTAGCATTTATACCTAATCTGAGCCATTCATCTTTAGTGCTTATTTTTCCGGCCTGTACTAGGAAGCCACCAGCTATCTTGGCAGGGAGAGGAAGCAGAATGAAAATGGCCTTCACGTACAATTTCTGCAAAACACATGTGGCGCTGGAAACAAGTGCCTCAATCAAGCTCTGCGGCTGGCTGATGTGGGGAATCCATTTAGATCAGTTTAGAGTAGATATGTTAGTTCCGACAGCAATGACTTATTTATAACCTTGGTATCTGAGCAGAAATGGGTATGAATCGAATTCAATGTATGTTTCCCAAAGCTGAAGCAAAAATACTAGCCAGAAGCTCAATTCCAATTCCTAAATCCAGCTCCCTCTTTTAAGGGATTCAATCATCACTGAGCAAACCAACGGCAAAGGAAAATCAAGCAGTGGTTCTCATTTATATTCAACATTAATGTGTTTCTAAATTTAAGGTTTGGGTGTTAAGATCTAAAACACATTATAACCGGGAAGACAAAGTTACTATTTTTCTCCCTTTTCTAAATTCATCTGCCATAACACTGGCTATACTGGTGTGTGTTGATACACACAGGCCTTTCCATTTTTTGATCTAAAGCAGGTGTGGTGCTCATGCTTATAATCCAGCAGGTCTCAACCTGGTTTGGCATACATCTATGTCCAAAAATATTTATATTGTGATAGCAAAATTAAAGTTATGAAGTAGGATTGATATCAAATGGAGAATGGTGTGGGCTACATGACAAGTTCCTAGAAAGCTTGGGTCAGGTTGAGACCTTGTCTAAAAAAAGATTTCCTTTGAGAATTTTTATTTCAAAATTTTATATCATGTACATAGAAAGCTGGGCATAGTGGCACACACAGTGGCACTTGGGAAGCAGAGACAGGAGGCTTTCTGTGAGTGTGAGGCCAGACTATCCTACCTTGAGTTCTAGGACGGTCAAGAGATACATAGAGAGACCCCGTCTAAAGAAAAAGTAACAACAAAAACAAAAACAAAAAAACCAACCAAACAAACAAACAAAAAAACACCCACTAAAATCCCGAACAAACAATAAAACAAAAGCAGAAGACCCAACCAGAAGAGAGTCAGCCAAACTGGTCAGTAAGTCCTTCCAAGCCAAGTGTCACGGGGAGGCACTGAGGGTGACATCACACCACACAATCTCTAGTGGTGGCTTGCTCAGGAAGACACTCACAGGATGAAGGTATTATTACATACTACCTGGCACTTACAAGCGCCAGTCCCATTACCATCACTCTCTATGAGGAAATTTTAAAATATATAATTTTCATAATTTTTGTAATGAACAAACTCAGTGAGTTAATCACAACATTTTAAGAAGAGTGTAAATTCTGTTTTCGATAATCATGAGACCCCAGGATGCCTTGTCACCAATCCCGGCACTTACCAGATCCTCCACAGTGATGGGCTCTCCATTCTTACTGGATGCCACCACCATTTTGCCCACTCTCTCTATCATGTCTTTCAGAGAAGTAGTGAGGGCCAGAACAGCCATAATTTCACTGGCCACAGAGATATCAAACTGGGCCTGTGGGGAGACAAAGAGACAAAGGCAGACAGACCCTCTGTGTCAAAGCGGAAGTTAGCAAGGATGGAGTAGAAATATCTAAATCACCCCCAATAGTCAAGACATCTAATTGTTCAGATGCCTTGAGTAATCATTCTTTAAAAAAAAATCAGTGTTACAGGGGTTGTAGCACTGGGGCCGAGAACTTGCCTAGCATGCACAAAGGCCTGGGTTTGATCCCCAGCACCTCATAAAATGGTAGTAGTACAAGCCTGTAATCCCAGAACTTGGGTGGTGAAGGCTGGAGGATCAGAGTTCAAAGTCATCCTCAGCTATAATACGTTTGAGACTTTTCCTAGACCCCCCACCTTGCCCCCCCAATTGCAGCATAACCAAAAGCTATTATTTTATCCCTGTGAAAGCACGGTGGTTACAGTTGGTTATATATTGGCTACAGTTTCTCTAACATAAGAGAACAACCAGGTATTCTTACACTGAAGATAGAAAATGCCACACAGCCACAGAAGGGAGCAATTTTAATTAATTTACATGCAAGACTATTCACTCGGGGTTCTCTACCTCCAGGAAAAGAATGGTGGGGGGAAACCACACAGGTGACACATGGATTTACTGCAAAAGCTGTCAGGAGCGCACGGTGCCACCCCCACTCACTTCCATTTTAAAAGAGAGAAAGCAGAACAACACTGGTCGGTGTGGTCGCTAGGGAGGGGATGGAGGAGGATGGAAACCCAGGGAGCTAGTTCCCACGAAGCAATTACTGGAGATGAGCAAACAGTTACCGTGCGGGTGTGGCCTTTCTCTGTTGGAGACTGTCCAATAGTGATCTTCCTCAGGAATCTATCGTTGGTGTCCAGCACTATAGTGGAAAGGAATGGTTTTTAAGAAAGGGTACGTAAATTAAGGAACAGAGATCCAGTGCGATGGTAGTGCAGTCTAGCATTGGCCCTAGGTTACTCCCCCACCCCCCCCAAAAAAAAGGAAGAAAGGAAAAAGGAAGAAACACAAAGCCAGGAGAGATAGCATAAGCCTGTGATGACAATACTCTGAAGGCTGACGCAGGATGATGTTAAACTTAAGGCCTTTCTGGGCTAGACAGTGTGACCCCATCTCAAAATTAAACAAATAATTCCACACAAAGATGTAGGGACCATAAAGCTAAAGGGAGCAGCAGAGGTGTGTGTGTGTGTGTGTGTGTGTGTGTGTGTGTGTGTGTGTGTGTGTGTGTGTTTTGTTGCTGTTGTTGTTTTTGAGACACAGCCTGTGTATTATTATATAGCCCTGGATGTCTTGGAATTCACTATGTAGGCCAGGCTGGCCTCAAAATCAGAGATCCACCTGCCTCTGCCTCCTGAGTGTGGGGATTAAAGGTGTGTGCCACCAATGCCCAGTTTAACAACAGTTTCAGAACAGATCTAACCTAATTGATGATCTATTAATACTTGATTTCAACATGGACAACAAACTAAAATACAGTGTAAGAAACACAGCCACACACAGAAATGCAGAAGGATGGCTCTTAAAGCAAAGGATTGTGGAGTGGTTGAAATTCATTCCTTCCAAGGAATTCAAACAATTATAAAATCTGGACTCTATTTCAAAGCACATTCTATATTAGCAGAAAAAAAAACAAAAAAAAAAACCTAGAGCAACCCAGCCTTTGAAAAGGCTAAGGTATGTATTGTCCTGTGGTGTTCTCTGGTCACACATCCACACAAGGGCCATCAACTCAGACTAAGTGCAAATGCCTGTGAAACAAACACTCCAAGTCACAGGTGTGGCCTCTCCTCAGCACATTCTCTCGTGATGACAGAATATATACCCAACTATATGACCTCAGGGGACCGCCAACCAATCCAGACCTCACTTCCCAGGATTCCCAGGACTGGCTCTTGTTCACTCTTCGGGGGGCTCCTACATTTGATTTTCCTATGTATGCGATCCAAGGTAACATATCTCATCTTTGCCATGGGTTCGTGGCACAAGGTTCCAAAGCCCTTGGAATGTTACAGGGACAGAGAACCTCAGGAGGACTATGGTAACCAGCAAGGACAAGCGATTGGAGGGATGGAGGTGAAGACCTATAAAAATCACCACCACCGCCATTGTCATCACCACCCCCACCACCCCACCCCCATATTCACATGTATAAAACAATGAGTTTCCAGGCTGGTTACCACAGAAAGTACAAGGAAATGGGTATATAGATCTTATGTAGTTCTCCAGCTGCCTCTTCCCTAATTGTTTCTTTTGTAACAAACCAATAAACATCAGGAAAAGTAGTCAGGTGTGGTGCCTCGTGCCTGTAATCCTAGCACTTGAGAGGCTGAGAATCTCCTGATTGAAGGTGAGAGTGGGCTACATGGAAACTCTTCACTACACGCCAATAACACTCCCCCCCACACTAAAGTAAATGATTAAACAGTGTAGTAAATCCTCATAACATATGGTGAGCTTGCTTCCTTCGAAAAATACTGCTGTGGGGTCTTGAGAGATGGCTCAGTGGTTTACAGAACTTATGCTTTTGCTGAAGACTGGGGTTGCGATCCTAGCATCCACAGTAACTCTAGTTCCAGGGAATCTGATGCTTTCTTCCAGTCTCCTTGGGCACCAGGCATGGATATGGTGCTCATACATGCATGCAGGCAAAACACCTCCCACACATGATATAATAATAAATATATTTAAGAAATTTAAAATGTTACAACATTTGCTTAAAGCTATTGAGGCAAGAGTAGAAATGCCAGTATAGTTTTTCATATTAAGAATGTCATTTTGGGGCTATAGAGAAGGCTCAGAGGTTAAGAGCATTGGTTGCTCTTCCAGAGGACTTGGGTTCCACAACAGGCATGGCAGCTCAAAACTGAAATTTCAGTTCCAGGGTATCTGATGCCCTCTTCTGGTCTCTGTAGACAGTACATGTATATGGTACATAGACACAGATGAAGGCAAAACACTCATACACATAAAAATAAAAAAAATTTTTTTTTTTTTTTAAAAAAAAAAGAATGTCACTTTTAAAATGCCATTAGGCCAGGATGGTGAACCACATCTGTAATCTCAGCAGGGACATGGATGCAACAGGGCTAGATCAAGACCAAACTGGCTACATGATCAAAACAAACACCCCAAATTCCAAATCAACAGGGCATTAACAGTTACTGTGTCAATAAAAACAAGAAAGAAGTTGGTAAGTTACCTTATGGTGCATTCTGCATGAAAATTTCTTCTCTACAGCGAGACAGTAGAGATGGGTAGAAAATAAAACCCCAAGCTAATTGTACACAGAAAAATTGTACATATGGCATTGAAGTCAGGCAAGCGTCTAGAAAGCTTAAGGCTGATGAGTATTACAAGAAAGTTAATAAAATGAGAAATGATGATCAGGCTGAAGGGATTGATGAAAACTCAAGTCACTAGTGCCAGAAGACTTCTGACAATAAAGAACACATGATTCAAAAGATTAGACATCATTCTCCCACTTCATGACAAGAAAACTTTCTGCATAAAATTGAAACTTAAAAAACGTTATTTTTGGTTTATGCATGAACTTCCTTGAAACCCTCGTTTCAATCAACACTGAACAGACAGTAGACATTCAACCAGTCCCACAAGGGGACATCTACATAGCAGCTAAGGTTGGCAAGCAAAGTAAAGGATATCCTGGACAGCATCCTGACCCAGGAGCATCCTGGAGGCATGGGAGGTAGGGTTACCATAGCAAAGGACGCTGTGCAGCATACATACCTCTCTGCCACGTTATAGTTTCTGGATCAATTTCCAATCTTACAAATCTGATTATCTCGTCATCAGTCAGTGTGGCGGGGTCAGTCTTTTCAATGCCTAACCTCTGAGAGAGAGAAAAAATAGTAATAATAAAGTAAAATAAGACATAAAATGAGACAAGAGCCAGCACTCAAGAGGCAGAGACAGGCAGATCTCTTGAGTCTGAGGCAGTCTGGTCTACACAGAACGTTGTAAGACAGCTGGGGCTGTATAGCTAGTCCTTGTCTCAAAAAAACAACACAACAAGGTGAGAGCTTTCATTTGCTCATCCCCGTTTTCTGATTATGGATGAAATGTCACCAGCTGCTTCAAGCACCTGCCTGCCGCTGTGCTTGCCCACTACGATAAACTGTAGTGACCGGTAAGCTGAAATAAATGCTTTCTCCCTTAAAAAAGACAAAATGAAACAAACGAAACAACCCCAAAAGAAAAAGACAAAACAAAGAAAAGTATTTGTTATCTTGAGATAGGGTCTCCGCTGGGAAACAAGGACCACGAACCCAGTCTGTGGCACTTCCTTGGAATGGCAGCGTCTTCTATTGGAAGGGAAAATTGCAACCGTTTGACTAAGCCTGGAGGGTCTTTCTTATTCCCAGGTGGTATGCCTGCCCCTGTAACTCGGCTCCAGAGAGAGACTTGCCTCAACACGGCCACAGACAACCACAGACAGAGAAGTACCAGTGTATTTCTGGATCCATCAAATATATTGAAATGAAAAGCAACATGCAAAGCTTTAAAAACCAGACTACTGAGAAACCCAATAAAGTCAAATTTTAGGGAAGGCAAAAATGAGCAGCAATGAATTAAAAAAAAAATCAATTAAAACTTTTACATGTTTTTATATGGCTCAAAAAAAAGGAGGCACACACAAAAAAGGGACTTTTAAAATTTTCTTCCTTACAGAATTTAGGTACTTTTAAAATTTATTTATAGTGTCTACACAGGTCAGTTTTCAAAATGGAAAATGCTTATAAAATTGCCTTCTTCTCACAGGGCAGTCATGAGTCAGTGAGTTCCAGCAAGACCTATGGTTCTTTCTATTATTATTATTATTATTATTATTATTATTATTATTATTTCCCAGGCTGGCCAGGCTGGCCTCGGACACAGAGATCCACCTGCCTCTGCCTCCCAAGAACTTCGATTAAGGGTGTGGGCCACAGTCCTTTTCTTATATATGAGAACAGAAAAACCTCAGGTATGTCTCTGGAATTGTTTGCCAGGTGCCCCACAAGCCTAGAACTTGATATTGTTCAAAGAAACCCAAAACCCCTCAGTCAGCCTAACAGCTGGCTATTGGAGGGGATGGTCAATCTCACCTGTCAATTTGATGAGGTCTAGACCCACGGGAGATGGCACAGGGAATTATCACAACTAGGTTAATGAAGCTGGGAAGATCCACCCACCCACCAGCGGTGCTATACTTTGAGTTATGACCCTGCATTGTACAAAAAGAAAGTGAGCCTGGAGAACACCCACAGCCCTCTCGGCTTCTCCAGGAGAGTACTACGTGACCAGGTGCCTTACGCTCCCCAGCTGGGATGGACTGCAATTTCAAATTGGGAGCCAAGACAGAGTCTTCTCCCTTCAGTTGCTTTTGTCTGGGTTGTCTGGGTTTTTTCTTTTTCTTTCTTTCTTTTGTTTTTAAATCATAGTAATCCATTTTTGTCTGAGCACTCTGGGTAGACTATGAAAACACTATGTATCAGGGTATGGTGGCACCTTTAATCCCAGCACTTGGGAGGCAGAGGCAGGCATTGAGTTCGAGGCCAGCCTGGTCTACAGAATGAGTTCCAGGACAGCCAGCACTGTACAGTAAGACCCCATCTCAAACATACACACACCCACACCCACACCCACACCCACACCCACACCCACACCCACACACACACACAGAGTATCCCTGTATTATTCCTTTACAGTTATCCCAGTTATCCCTTCCTTCCCCTGGACCCATGACCCTCGGCATCCAGTGGTCTGATGACCATTACTACACTTGCATCTCACTGAGGATGCTACATAAACAGAGGCACAGCCTAAGACTTCTGATACTGGCTTCTTTTATTCAACATAATCCCTTTGAGAGTCAACCAAGTTGTTGTGCACTTCAGCAACCCATGTCTTTTTATCGCACAGATGCACCACAATTTGTGTAACCAGTCAACCATTGAAGAACACTGAAGAGTTTTCTCACTTTAGGGAGATTTTTAATAGAGTCATTAAAATATTCATATATAGGGTTTTGTGTGCACACCAATTTTCATTTTTCATGTTAAAAAAAAAATCAAAGAATGAAATTTCCAGGTTATGCAATAAAACATGTGCTTATTGACTGATATAGAATTGGGTAGATTATTCAGGATGTAAGTGCACTTTCTTTGAAAGCCGAATGACCTGGGTTCAATTCCTCAAGCCCATGTAAATCCAGATGTGGTGGTGCACACCTATAAGCCCAGCACTCATACAGCGAGATGGGAGAAACATACACTGCCTTAGAAGCAGAAATGAGTGGCCCTGCCCCAACAAACTGAGACAAACTGAATCCCAGAATGTGTCCCCTGCCTCTACATGGTGCTATGACCCACGCATGTCCACACTTAATACACAAATAAATATTTTTTTAAATGGCTACATGTTAAAGAAATTCAAATGAAGTACAGAATTCACTAATTCTCCCAGACTCCTTTCTCTCTGTTGGGCAAGCATTAGTAAGCTCATTTTTATAGAAGGCTGAACGGAGAGGCAGCCCACAAAGAGCTTGAAGATCAGATCCCCGGGCTGGGAGAGCAGAATTCAAATTCAAATTCTAGAAGCCCCACATCTCCATCCATAGTCTTTCCACACTGAAAAGCACCTGTTCCCTTTCTCGTCAACTGAGGGCAGATTGTCAGTGCTCTCTCTGTTTACTATAGGGTCAATGACTTACAGTTTATAAAGAAACCCCTACCATTAAGCCCTGTTGTTTCTCACAAACTCAGCTTACCTGTAACCTTCGGATCTGGATATCACAGAACTTTCTCACTCCATCTTTTGAAGGTACCAAACGATTAAAGAGAGCCTTAGAGAAAGGGAGGAAAAGAGCTTCAGGTGAGGAGCTACCCACTGCCCTGCCACCTACCCCAGCACCCAAGGGACCAACACTAATTGAGGTAGACCCCCCTCCCTTTCCCCTCCCTCAGCATCTTACCTTTTCTGTCTGGGTCAGCTCATGAAATATCCGAGTATCGATGGCAGCAGCCACCAGGTTATTAGCTGCAGTGATGGCGTGGATGTCACCAGTGAGGTGAAGATTAAACTATAAAAGAGCAGAAGCCATAACAGTCTCTGCCAGACCCTGCCTCTCCCCACAATCAACTCAAGCTGCAATCAAGTAGTGGGTGCTGGCTGGAGCATAGCTGGTGGTCAGGCTCAGGAGTGGGGTTCTCTATGAAAAGTAAACACCCGAAAAACTAGGCATGGTAGCTCATGCCTTTCACCCCAGCACTCTGGGGGGGAGGGGGAGCAGAGTTGCCAGTTCAAGGACAACCAGAGCTACACAGCCAACACTGAAACTTTATTTTAAAAGAAAAATGCTTGCCTATTTGTCCCCTGAAACAACTCTTCTCAAAGAAAGGATTAGCAGTTCTCCATAACAGTGTCCAGAGAACAGAACACACACCCCACCACTGAGGTCAACAGAGGTTGCTCTCTCGGGGTCCCTACATCTTTCTTGTGTTGTGTGGACTCTGGTACCACACAGCATGTGTTCACTGCTCAAAATGATTATCCCCACCGAAAGGCAGACCCTGGGACCAAGCTATTGTCCAAGTCTATCACACAGACACGGGTTGAGTCAAGCCCTGGACTGCTTTACCTCTTCCATAGGGATGACCTGGGAATAACCGCCTCCTGCAGCGCCACCTAGGGGACAGACCAAAGGTGGACTCAGGTTAACTCGCTCCTCCATGACTTGGAATCCAAAGACTGGCAAATCCATTTTCATAACTACTAAGCATACTGTTTGTTTACTGTTTAGTCATTTGGACAGATGTGAGCAGGTATTTTCTAATTTTCTTCAGCGCACTAAAACACTTGATCATGTTCACGCTGAACAGCCTCTCAACTGAAATATGAGTGCAAATGACAAAACCATGAACACACACATACATACCTACTTATTATCTTTAGAAATAGGCTCCCTGTGATTCCTAACATATTAAAAAACCCAGATGACAGTTACATAAAGGCAAGCCTGTTTAATTTCCTACTCTTACAAAGCTACTCTAGCTTCCAAAAACGGAATCTTGAAGGTACACACCTAACACAGAGACACCACGGGCTCTTTCAGAATAGAAGATGTATATTAGAAAACAGCTGAACTGCTGGAGTTCTGCTGGCCTGTGTGGTTATCAAAAGGTCTGTCAAGACGTTCAGGATGCTATAACATCAGGTAAGCTAAATGCCAGTGTAAAGAACAGATTTGATTTTTGTGAGGCGGAGACTATGTAAGGAGAAAATTCAGTAAGAGGAAATGAGAACAATGGGTTCTCCAATCAGAAAAAGGGAAAAGGATCCTGGAGTCAAAAGGGGACTGTTTAGCCTCTCCTGGTGGCGCACTAATCCCAGCACTCAGGAGGCAGAGGCAGGCTGATCTCTGAGTTTGAAGCCAGCCTGGTCTACAAAGCTACACAGAGAAACCTTGTCTTGAAAAATCAGAACAAATACAATGGGTGGTGGTGGTGGGAACTGTTAGAAGCTCAAAGGCACAGTGGCTCATACACAATTCCAGCACGCTTCGATGCCTGGGCTCACAGGGAATTCTGGACCAGCCCAAACTACCTGGAAAGACCTTGTCTCAAAGACAAAATGAAGCTAACGAACAAGTCAAATCTGGCAGGGGGGGAAGAGGTATGCCTGCTGAGAACATTTGCATTAATTACTGGAACAAGCAAAGCAGAGCATGATACCTTGTCATCTAGCAAATGAAAAAGCCACTTCTAAGAACATATTATAATTAGCAAAAGTAGTTTCAATTAAAAGAGTATGTTTTGAAAGTAGAAGCAAAAGCTGTCTAGGAAAACAAAGAGGAGTAATGGGAGGGGGAAGAAGTGAGAAAAGGGAGGGTATGGGGGTTTGGGGTATGCACTGCATGTTTGTGTCAAAGCGTCCTTGTGTAGCATAGCACCATGTACAAAGAAAGGTAAAACAAAAACAGAAGCATGTTTGAGTGTGCAGCTCAGCGGCAGGGTTTGCCTGGCAAATGTGTGATGCCCTGAATTTAATCCCAGCCAATGCACACAAGATAAATAATAAATAAAATTAACAAATAACCTGGAGAAAAAGGAGAGAACAAAAGAGATCATCACAAACCACAGAGATCACAATTAGGAGGTTAAATATGGTCACCAATCCAATGTTATCACCTAATCAAGTGTTGTGTGGAGTGGCCTAGAGTGAGAGGCTGCTGTGGTCTGAGTTTGAGGTTCTCAACCTTCCCAGTGCTGCGACGACCCTTTAATACAATTCTTTGTGTTGTGGTGATCCCCAACCATAACATCATTTCATTGCTACTTCTTAATTGTAATTCTGCTACTGCTATGAATCGTAATGTAAATATCTGATATGAAGGTATCTGCTATGTGACTCCAATAGCTTTAGGGGCTGGTGCGGACAGCTAAGCGGGGGTAAAGGTGCTTGCTGTCAAGCCTGACAACCAGAATTTGATCCCTAGGATCCATAGGTGAAAAGAATGAACAAAGTAAGCAGGTTGCCCTCTGATCTCCACACACAGGCTGTGACTGACACACACACACACACAAATGAAAAATGGTGATGTTAACCAAGGTACCAATATAGTCTCACTGTTGCTATCATAAAGTGGTGATATCATCATCTCATATGGGAAGAGAGAATGACGTACACACAAAGAGATTAGTACAATACCTAGCACAAAGCATACACTAAATGGTGGCAGGCTTTTTTTATTCTTTGGGGCTGGTCTGTTTCAGTGGAAGCCTGGATCAGCAGCCATGATTTCCATTTTTGTTACTGTGGCAGTAGAGCCGATATCAGGGTCTAATAAAAGCCCCCTGAACTGCATTTTACACATCCCCAAGGACCCCCGTTGTAGCAAGTCGTAAGTCTTGGGGTAATGAGGAGACCCTTCCTCAAAGGCATCAGGAGACAAATGTCTGAAGCAAATATTCCAGTTGAAGCCTATGGGTAAAGTCAGTCTGGGAGGACTAAGGGAAAGGCAGGGGAGGCAGGTCCCTCTGACCACAAGTACCTTTTATTCCAAAGGTGGGTCCCTGAGAAGGCTGTCGGACACACGCAAAAACATTCTGATTCAGGTGGGCTCCGAGGGCTTGCACCAGCCCAATTGTGGTTGTACTTTTCCCTTCTCCCAGGGGGGTTGGAGTTATTCTTCAAGGAGAGAGCAAAAGATCATGGAATTAATGCCATTGGAAGCACTAAACACTCTAGAGATAACTCCTGAATAGAATAATAAGAACAAGGGGTCAGAGACGTGGCTCAGTGGTTAAGGGCGCTGGCTGCTTGCTCTTCTAGAGTTGGGATCCCAGAGTCCAGGTACCTAACAAGCCACTTAGCCCCAGAAGAATCCTACATGCTCTTCTGACTTCTGCGGGCACGCACGTGCATGCACATGTATGCACACATGCACAAAATATAGACAAAAAAAAAAAAAAGTTTAAAAATCCTGAGATCTTTTTCTAAGAGTTGTAGTTGTAATTTTCAAAAACTTAAACTAATAACAAAAAAAGGTCTACCACATGGCCCCACCACATCAAAGCCTTACCGTGAGTTCCATCCGGAACCCAGATAAAGGTGGAATGAAAAAGCCAACCCACAACACTGTCCTTCAACTTCCACCCAAGCAGCCCTACATGCAGATAATCATGTATGCACACAATAGTACCATTTGAAAGAACTTTGACTCTACTTACTATAGGAAAGAAATATAACTGACACCACCCTGGTATCCCATGATTTTTTTTTTTTGAGTTCTTTTTATAAAAATTTACTTCAATTTTATGTGTATGGGTACTTTTGTCTGGATATGTCCATGCAGCACATGCATGGAGTGCCTGTAAGAGGGGATCACATTCCTCAACCTGGAGTTACAGACAGCTCTGTGAGCTGTCATGTGGGTGCTGGGAACTGAACCCAGGTCCTCTGCAAGAGCAGCCAGTGCTCTTAATTACTGAGCCATCTCTCCAGCTCTTCCCCCCCTTTATTTATGTGCATGAGTGTTTAGCCTGCATGCATGTAAGTGTATTGCATGTATGCTCAGTGCTCTAAGAGGCTAGACTAGGCCATCAGATCCCTGGAATTGCTTCTTTAGGAGTCTGTGGGTACCCACTGACTCTCATTTTCCCTCTCACTCACGCTCATAAATTAAAGAACTAAATCCTTAAAACAACAGGTTTGTCTGGGCAGTGGTGGCACAGAACTTCAATCTCAGCACTGGGGAGGTAGGGAGGGGCAGGTAGATCTCTGAGTTCGAGGCCAGCCTGGTCTACAGAGAGTTCCAGGACAGCAAGGGCTGTTACATAGAGAAGGCCTGTCTGGAACAATAAACAAAACCACCACCAGCATAAGACTGAGCTAACAGCTCTTCCACACATGCGTACTGAGTGCAAACACCACCGCTGGTGACATCGGACAGGCTGCAGGTAGAAGATCTGCTGGCAAAGGACATACATACCCAGCCACCACCACGTATTTCCCATCAGGCTGGTGCTTCAGGCGTTTCAGTGTGGACAGTGACACTTTGGCCTTTGTGCTTCCGTATGGTTCCACCTCTTCTGTGAGCAGCCCAATTTCTCGGGCCAGGTTACAGATGGGCTTTGGCTTGCAAGACCGCGATATATCAATGTCACTTTAGAAACACAGGGATGGGTGTCAATCTTTAGTTACTGCATTTAACAAACCTCACTGGTAATAGCCCCCTCCACCCCATCCCTCTACCGCTGTCAGTAGACACACCCATGGACCATAGCACCCAGCGGTAAAACCCTAGCCAGACACAAAGTTCTAACCAAGAGCATTTCACTCACCTCGGAACGGGTGTCTGGAGGCTCAGCTTGTTGTACTGAATTGTCCACTTTCCTGGCTTAAATTTCTTCAAGAAACGCTGTGCGCTCTCTACTGTGCTCTGGGCCAAGTGACAGAAATGGAGATAGAAAGGTGAACAGTTTAACTCCACAATCAGTCCCGAGGCCCAGGCCACTACATTAGGTCCCCAACTGAGCCTGTTCATGATCAGCCTTGTAAAAAACCTCAACTAGGGGTGAGTGAGGGCCTTTGTCTGACCCACATCAGCAGGCGGACAGCCAGTTAGTACGTCCCTGCTTCAGTTGTAAATTCCAAAGGTGTATGTGAGAAGGGCGCCGCTTCCTCTGCTAATGGGAAGACAGCATTTCTTAGTTCTCTTCTCTCACACCACGTTCCTTCAGCAGACCCCTCTGTGCCTACAACCAAGTCTGCAGTGGTTCCTTTGGGTAGAAAGGTCTTCAGGACAACAAGGCCTTTCTGCACCGTACCTGCATTAGCATCGCCACCGTCATGGGTCCCACACCGCCGGGGACAGGCGTGATAAAGCTTGCCCTCTCCTTGGCCTCATCATATGCCACGTCACCCACAACTTTCTTTCCATTTGGTTTTGAATCATCTGGTTCAGAAGAGGAGGGGGAGAAAAAAAGCAAAGCAAAGCCTCAGAGTTACAATAATGGTATTAATCTCCATCTTTGGTGGTTAATTATGTCAGTTTGGCCCCTCCTCCACAAAAGGTCTGTGTACAATGGAAGCAAGCGTGCATTAGTCCTCTGACGCTCAAGTGTCTACTTTAATTAAAGCTACTGGACAGGGCTAGGGAGTGAAGTTCAGTGGTGGAGAGTGGTCTAGCCCCAAATTCAGTCCCCAGCAAAATGTGAGACAGATGGCAGGTGTTCCCCATCTTCTAGGGAAAAAAATTGTATTACCTGAAAGACCCCGTAAGATGTGTAAATGGCAAGAAATAGAATTTAAAATAATTTAAAAATAAACAAAATAAATCCTTTTTAAAAAAGGACTTTTTCAGATCCCGGAGAATCCTTTTGTAGTCTCTGGTGATAAATAAAATGTGTTTTTTTATTCTTAAAACCTTTTAAAATGTTAATTTGCCAAGGCCTACAAAGAATTTTTTTTTTTTTGGGGTATACAAAGCTTCAACTATGTCACAGCTGCCAGATACGGTTTCTACAGCAACTGTCAGCAGTTAGTGAGTTTCAGGCAGGAGCTGGAGGAACAATTCAACATCCAGTTCCAAAGACAGCAGTTACTTAAATGCTTGCTCAAGGCAAAGAATATAATTGAGCTTCCCTTAAAAGGACCAGAACTACAAATCTCACCAGCAAAGAATAGCTATTCAAGGGAACAAGCTCGGTGATGCACCATTGCTCACTCACACAAAGAACATCCTACACTCACTCACACAAAGAACATCCTACACTCTGCTCTGGAATACTTTCGAGCTCTGCTGGGGATAGGCCTAGACACTTCAGTAACCCCAGGGAGGGTCCGGTAGAATCTTAGCCACATTGCCACCTCTCTTTGAGAAGTGTCTTTATGGCCAAGTTTTCAGATGTAGCCAAAAACAAAACAAAACCCAAAACTAGGAAGTCCTTTCACTGACTGCCCTATGCCCTTGGAGGCTCCATGTTTACCTGAGGTCCAAAAATGCACAGGCCTAACGCATACCTGCTCGCAATGTTTAGGTTACTAGAGAGGCTAAAGCAGCACAGTAAGGCAAGCAAGATTCTCCTTGTAGTCCTCTCAAAGCCATTCAGAATGTTAAGGAGGTGGGAAGGATGGTTCAGAGTGCAGAAGCACAGGCTTGGAGCAGCACAACCTGAGTCAGAGCCCCAGAACCCATGGAAGAAGCCGTATCCCTGTCATTCCAACATGGTTCCCCTGACTTCCACACGCCCCCACAGCATGTATACACCCACCAAACACTATGAGGGCTGATTTAATGATATGTTGGCAAAGGGACAAGAGCCTCACAGGTATTATGTGGTCCGTGGGAAAGTGATCACTTATTGGTGCTTACGTTATCCATCCCTAGCCCTAGACTCTCTTTCAATTGAAAATTCCAACCATAGAATTCATAGAATTCTATGGAGTTTGATCCTGACATTTAATTTGGAGACCTCTAACTATAGAGGCCAGGACAGAAGCTATTATACAGGGTGAGTGGAGACTAAGTCTGGGCGTGGCAAGGAATCTGTCCCTTCAAAATAAAACATCAGCATTTCTCAAATCACCTTTACTAGCTAAGCAGGAAAGACACACTCACAAGTTCTGACCAGTACTTTCTATAAAAATACTCTTTTGAAGTGACTGGAGATGTGGCTCAGTGGCAGAACACTTGCCCTGAACGTGCAAAGTCCTGAGTTTGATTCCCCAACCCTGCAAATCAAAATTTAAAAACTACAAAAATATATTCATTAATTCATTAATTGGAAAAGTGATTTATACCTTTTATCCTTGAGTGGATCACACAAACAATTCTCATTTATTTTTTAATAAACCGAAACTCGGATTCTTGTGCTTGCTAAATTCCTGTTCTAACACTGAGACTCAATTCTCAAGCAGAAAATTTTAAAAATACAAAAATACGAAGCAAGAATTGGCGGGGGGGGGGGGGCATGACGACACACACAGGACGGGATGGGAATAAATTGCTTCATCAAATGAAGATATTCTAAGAACAGTCTTTAGGTCTTGAAACCTACCTCTGGCCTGTAACCCAGTGATTTATTTTACCATTCTCAGGGAACTACACAGTCCAGCCTTACTGACATTTCTGTGCCCATATGCCCAGACCTGGTGAAAAGGCTGATGACCACCCATCCTATTTCACCACTTACATGGGAAATCAATGTTTAGAAATCAAAGTTTCAGGCATACAACAGAATTCTAGATCTCCTAATCTCTAAAAAGTAAGTAAATAAACATATCTCCCTCCCTGAAGCAATAAAGACCGAATAATCCAGCGTGTAGCACAGCTAGGCAAGCTACTACTGAGCTAAGCCCAGCTCAGGTTTTCTTTTCTAGCTCATGTCTCATCTCTCTCTCTCTCTCTTTTTTTTTTTTTTTTTTTTTTTTAGGGGAGGGGGTGTTCGAGACAGGGTTTCTCTGTGTAGCCCTGGCTGTCCTGGAAATCACTTTATAGATCCGCCTGCCTCTGCCTCCCGAGTGCTGGGATTAAAGGTGTGTGCGCCACCACCTCCCACTCGTTTTTTAAATGCCCATAGTAGTTTATGATCCAGAGATGCGGGGATGTATGCAGACTGAGCTTAGATGTCACATTGCAAGTATTCACAGTGGGAAGATCGGTAGAGCCACTTCTTCTGCACCCGTTAGACAATTACACCCTGAAAATGAGTGATCAATTATGAGCTACTGTCTTAAAAGTGAGGCCGAGTGGGAGGGAGGTTAGAAACGGTGAGAACTTGACAGTGACTAATGCTCCTGGCAGTTCAGTGTCTGCATTTTAAACTTCAGATGGGAAGGGAGAAAAAAAAAATTATCCTTGCTGCAACTCAAACAACTCAAAAGATCCGAGAGCTAGTGTGAGAAGGCAGGATGCAGGACAAGGCAGCTCGGAGACCACTGAGGAGCTGACTGTGGAGCCAGAAGAACCCCGGACACATGGCATACAGAAAAAGTACTGTGTGATCAGAGCTGGGGAGAGGGCTTTCAGAAGACAAAGATCATCCCTGGGTGACAGGAAATCAGATATGGCTTAGGAAGAACTGACATGGAGGAGAGGAACTGAAGAGTCTATTTAAATCCCAAATGCAGAGAAGGGTGATTGCTGGTCTAGTTCAGTGGGAGAGCACTTGCCTACTATGTGCAAGGTCCTGGGTTAGATTCCCACAACCACAGAATGAATGAATGAATGAATGAATGCATGCATGCATGCATAAGTAGACTCCACAACTGAGTCATAGTCACTCACAGAACCCAAGGCCTTCCATAGTGCACAATGCACCGTAGTCACTGAATTAGTAACTGGCCCTTTCATCAGTTCACACACACAGATACACACGCACGCACAGGTGACAAAGGCATGGTTCCTGTCCCAAGTAAGAAGTAGGACAGAGAAGGGCAGCACAAGATCTCATCAAGCCACTCAGGATGGCCAACGATTTAAAATGATTAACTAGGTGGGTGGTGGGAGCTCTCTCCCCAGCACTACTCACCTGGAACGTAGTTGATCCCACAGTCTATGACGACAGCCCCTGGCTTGATCCATTCCCCTTTCACCAACTCAGGCTGTCCTGCGGCAACCACCAGAATGTCTCCTTTATTTACCTAGGGCAGGGGATCAAGACTTCAGAGATGAAAAAAATCAAAACATACACCCCTAGAAGTGGAAAGGAAAATCCTGAGCTGTGGTATTAAATTTTTAGTATTCGCAACACTGCTGAGCCACCCCAGGCCGTGCTCAATCCTGAAACACCGGAAACCCCCCTTTCACTAGTTCTTTTCCCTAATGGGAAAGGCAATGAGAACTTGTGGGGGCTGGGGGGGCACAGGGCTGGAGTCAGACTCAGGACAATATTCCTGGTGCTGTAACCCTGGAGACTGCACCCTCTTTTATGGGATGTGAGTGCTATTACCATCACCACAGAGCAGTTTAAGAACATTAAAGACGAGTGCCAGGCCTCTATCTTGTCCTCTGCCCACATAAAAAACTGCACTGCCAACAAGGACATGGCTGTGGGAACAGTCTTGGATGGGGAATACAGTGTCAAAAACAAGCTGCTGGAGCCAAGGATATAGCTCAGTGGTAAAATGCTGTTCTACTATAGGGGTTTCAACCCAGCCTAACAACAATAATAAAGCAACAAAGAACAAACAGCTGAAGATGCCCACTGGCCACATCCTATTCCAGAGCATCCCCATTCCCATGGCCAACAACACCATGCCTGAGAGACCTGTACATGACATAATTCCACTGTCGGGCATCATTCCTCACATAATACTTCTAAGCCCTGTCTGCCAAGGGGCTGACTGGTGTAGAGAGTGTAGGTCAGAATGAGCTGGATAAATGTGGGCAAGTTCGTGATTTGAATTTGTTCCTCTCTCTTACAAAATGAGACAAGAAGCATAGCACAGTTGCCTGGGCTAAGTGAGATAATGCACCCGTGCAGGCTGGATGCCTACTGCACTCTGAACCGCCTACCTCTTTGTCCAGATCAGCAGTCTTGGAGTGGCAGGTGGTCACTGTAGCATTGTTCCATAGGAGCAGGTCATGCATGGGGGCACCAACTATTTTACTTCGCCCAACCACAACAGCATGCCTTCCAGCAATCTGCACACCTGCAAGAGAAGCCAGCATGCATCAGAAATAGAGAAGCAGCTGCCCTCCTTCACACGCCACCAGGATAGAAGACACAGCCTAAATGCAGAATAGATGCTTTGCATCAGACAGAAATCTTCCCAAGCAAGCTCCCTGGACAATCACATTCTCAGTTCCAGCCACAGTCGGGGACTTGCACACTATCCTTCCTGCAGTGGGGCTTGGAGATCTGCTTAGGCCAAGATCTGTTCATTGAGTCATAAGGGAGTGGGAAGAATCCTACACTCGAAAAAGAAACCTCGACACACAGCTAACAGCCATATGGAAGTAGTTATCAGATTAAACTCCACGGGCAAAATAGTCTTGAAAACTATGGTATGTGGAACAGGGTCAGCGCAAAGGCGGAAATTAGATTGGTATCAATGAGGCTTTCCAAATTTGGTGAGTTTATTCATATAGTTTCTCATCCAAAATTCCGTCTGGCTTAGGGCCTGAACCACAGGGTTATTTGCAGTGGAAGTGATAACGGGAACTGTAAGTGACTGGAAAGCATCTTTGCTGACTCAGCACCTATGCTTCTGACAATGCATCAACAACCCCCCTCCCCAGTGCTGGGGACCAAACCCAAGAAGGCCTTGCACATGTTAGGCATGGGCTCTTCTTCTCCCTGAGGCTTGTTTTTATTTTGAGACACTCTCAGTTGCCTGGTTTGGCCCTGAACATTCTCTCTATAGCACAGATGGGCCTTGAACTCATGGTTCTGCCTTAAGCATCACCAGGCCCAGCCTGTTAATGTGCTTTTTAGCACTGATACTGGCTGTCCCACAGAGGTGACTGATGAATGCTCCACCTCACCCCCTGGCCTGAGAGATGCAGTTCATGACTATGGGAGCAGCAGGGGTGTGTGTGTGTACCAGGAGGGGCCTGAAAATGAGCTGCCCACAGAGTTCTGGAACACTTTGCCTGGCCATTCTATCTCACCAAGGCTGAAAAGCTATGAACCCTTGCTTGAGGCAGCTTGAGATTTAAGGCACACTTCTCACAAAATAGTCAATTTCATCACAAGACCAGTGCTTAGACAGTGTTAACACCATGACTATCCATACTAGAACGGAAGCCCTCGCAGTCTGGAATGACTAACAAGAACACTGGTGGGTTGGAGGCATGGCAGAACAGCTGACTAGCATGCGAGAGCCTTGGGTTTTACCCTCACCACTGCAAATCAGTCAATCACACCTTACTGAACCAGTGAGCGTTCGGCAACGATCTGAAGCTACCTTAAGGCTACAGTGGCTTCACTTGCGAGACAGTAGGAAGCCACAGCTGCTGTGTGTAGCCCATGCAATTAATTTCTATAGAGCTATAATAAACACTGGCTAAACATACTGAAGAATATAAAATGTAGGCCTGAACTGTCACAGTCAGGCCAAGGCTTGATCTTTGCTGGCCAACAGCAGACAGCTTTCATTACTAACGCGGGCCAAATGCCTCACTTGAAACTTCTAACCTACTTCTTTCTGACAGGACTCATTTCTCTGCAAAAAATAAACTCTGCTAAAAGTATTCATAAGGACACGAAAACATGAAGGTACTAGCTACGTCGTAAAGTAATGTGGGTCGGCTGTTCATGAGATCCGCTCCAGCCATCTGTCTACTGCTGGAGCCACAGTGGGGAGGGACTTGGTGCTGGTTCCAAGGGGAGGGACTTAGACTTCTGCACTCTCTGAAGTCTTACTGCCATTCAGGATTCCCATCCCGCCTCTCCCCCACACAAAATCACTTGTTTTGAATGCATATAACCCTGCCTTCAAAGCTTGTTTCTGTTATCTCTTGGACAAAGTTATCTCTCTGGCCTTTGGTCTGTTTGCTCTTTTTTTTTTTTTTTTTCTTTCAGTGCAGGGAATGAACCTTAGCTCTTAGTTTTGAGATAAGTTCTTATGTATCCAGGGAGGCCTCAAACTCACGATCCTCCTTCCAAATACTGGGTCTTTTTGCAAGTATGGGGGACCCGAGCCTGTTTCCTCAGCTGTTAAACAACAGCATGCATACTCCACAGGGCTGGGAAGAAAACTGAGCATTTTTTTCAGCCTTTTGTTTTTTGTTTTTTTTGGTCAATCAAGTTATTTCCCTCTATGTCCTCTGTATCGCCACGTATCTAGGAGCTCTTATCCTATTGCTGGCTTTGCTCATTTTTACCTGTCTCTTTGATAAGTTCCAAGCATCCTTTGGGTGTGCACGGAATGAAGCAGTCATTCAGATCACCTCTGGCAAGTTTCCCGGCACTGATGCTAGTCAACCTAAAACCAAGTTGTCAAAATAAGGAAGAAGGAAGGCAGAAAGGCTCTGTTCTTTAGAAACAAATGTAGTGTCTCCAGAGGCATAGTAAATAAACCCACGGGTAGCACTTACCCATCCACATCCTTGTCGGGTGTGATGGCGTCGATGACGGCTTCAGTATTAATGGGATTCTCTGAATCCAAAGGCAGCTGCACTATGAAGCCATGCACAGTGGAGTCCTCATTCAAGGAGACGACATGCTTTAACACCTAAAGCGAGTGAATTTGTTTACTTCATAGATGCCAAAAGGGGAAAGTGTGGGCTGGGAAGAAGTACCCGGAGGCTTCCGTCTGCAAAGTGTATCTCAGCCCCTAAAATTCCACTAAAGAAGCAGACAGAAAGGGCACCTCACCATGCTCATTCATATACTCACCTCAGACTCAGTGGAGGTTCTCGGCAATTTGAAGTGAGTGGCTTTGATCCCAATCTGCAGGAAAAAAAAAAAAAAAAAAAAACATAGGAGGCAGGTAAAAAAGCTGGGTGACGGTGTCACACGCCTTTAATCCCAGCACTCGGGAGGCAGAGGCAGGTGGATCTTTGTGAGTTTGAGGCCAGTCTTGTCTACAGAGACCCAGGACAGGCTCCAAAGCTATAGAAAAACCCTGTCTCAAAACAAAACAAACAAAAAACAAAAAACAGATAAGGGAGCCAGAGAACTGGCCTGTGTCTTTGAAAGACTGTGACTAAGATAAAGGAGTGCCAGACATCATTTCACCCTGGGTGTGTGGAGAAAAATCAACCCATCCTACCATCCACTTGTCACCAACTGCACTCAACATCATTCCTTATCCATTCATCTGGCTCTCTGGGAAGAAAACCAATGAGAAGCACTAGGAAAACCAGCTGCGCCAGGTCACCCAATTCTATCAGTTAAATTAGGGTCTGCTGACAGCAGGAAGTTCTGTGGGGAAGGGTTACACACACACAGAGAGAGAGAGAGAGAGAGAGAGAGAGAGAGAGAGAGAGAGAGAGAGAGAGAGAGAGAGAGAGAGAGAGAGGGAGAGAGAGGGAGAGAGAGGAGAGAGAGAGAGAGAGAGAGAATGCAGTTGTGTGTGTGTGTGTGTGAGAGAGAGACTTTACCTCTTCAGCAACTTTCAGCTTCACATTTATATAAAGATTGGAATCATCTCTGTCGCCAACCTGGAATAATAAATACATGCAAATCAGACAGGAAAAGGCAAAGTGTACAGAGAAACTTTTGAAATCTTAGTGTTAAATGAAGACAAAATGAACATTGAGGTAAAAAGAATGTTTGAGCCGTGGCACTCTCGATGAAGAGAACTTTTTATGGAAGACAAAGGAGGCTGGGGGCAAATACAAGTGGAATGAAGTTCCGTACCCTCTGACCAGACTCATCAATTCCATGGGCGATGCCAAAAGGAAAACTATGCTAAGCTGGAAGAAATGACATGGGTCTGTAGTTTCAAGCTTCTCAAGAGGCTGAAGCATAAGAGACGCTTAAACCCATCAGACAATGGCCAGCCTGCTCGAAATAACGATTACCTCATCTTTAAAAGAAGGGGGTGGGGGTGGGGCAGAGAGACGGCTCACAGGCTAAGAGCACTGGCTGCTCTTCCTGAGGTCCTGAGTTCAATTCCCAACTCACAACCATCTATAATGAAATCTGGTGCCCTCTTCTGGCCTGTAGACATGGATGCAGGCAGAGCACTGTATACATTAAATAAATACATCTTTAAAAAGAAAAGCTATTAAA
Organism: Cricetiscus sungorus; assembly: GCA_030556225.1. Lineage (NCBI taxonomy): Eukaryota > Metazoa > Chordata > Mammalia > Rodentia > Cricetidae > Cricetiscus > Cricetiscus sungorus. Next base: position 32,937,375 of record JANBXA010000588.1, read on the forward strand.
AAAAAGTATGCAGCTGCTACTGCACCATGCCTGAGCTGTAAACAGGGCAGGAGTGTTATTAACAGGCTACTAGAAATGCAGGATTACTTAGAACAGGGGGTAATTGAAACTGAGAAATTATCATCAGTCTAGAAAGACCCCAGAGAGGCAGAAGTTCCCAAAGGTGCCATCTACCCCCGGGGCAGTGGGAAATGCTCACATTCAGCCGCACTGCAGTGAGAGCAGTTACAACACTCAGCTAGCTTATACAGAACAGGACCGGGAGAGGGCAAACCGGTATCCACCTCACAGCAGGCAGTGTGGGAGCCGTCGTACCCTTTGAACCCAGACCCAACTACACTGTTTCCGTTTTTTCATCCTGACCATTCTTGCAGTCCTTCACTGCAATCAGTTGTCTGTAAAGCTCCATGTCACAAATATGTTCCTGTGTTCTGGTGGTCAAGGCCTCTTTGCAGTAAGTTTCACCTCTCCCCACACTTCAGAGGGCAAAGTAGTGGTTAAGTGAAGTCCCAGGTCCCGGGCTGATGGAGCCTGGCCTTCATAATGGCATTTCCAGAACTTTCCATGCGGATAGTCTGATGCTGCCTGGGATCTCTGGAATATGACCAGATTCCCAGCTCTGGTTGTCCCATATCTGTTTGGTTCTCAGCTTTGCTGACTAATTTGAACTAGGAGAGTCCTATAGGGGAACCTGAATCTTAGAGGTTTAGCCTTGTTTTTCGGTCCTGCCTCTGGCATCCTAGATGCTAGACAAGCGTCGAGCCTGCGGTACATCCCCAAGCTCTATGCCTCTCGCAGAGGAACTGGTTATATAACCAATGATAGACTAGATGCAGGAATGTTTAAAAAGAACATTACATTCTTGACTGGCAGTCAAGCGGGTGGGTGGTAGACTGGCTCCCCAGAACACTTCTTAATCCCAATATGATTTATCAAGAATGTTACTTTAAGCATTTTATCCTGAGTGCTTACCCCTTCCTGCAAAGGGGTTGTGCATCGCACCATCAGAAAAACCCAACAAGACAAAAGTAAGCCAGATGTGGTGGCATCCTAGCACTTAGAAGACTGAGGCAAGAGGGAGATTGGTGAGTTTGAGATCAAGCTGGGTCTCATGTAGCCTAAACTGGCCTAGAATCTTTTATGTAGCCAAAGCTGGCTCTGATTCTCTTGCCTCTGCCTCCCATAAACTGGGATTACAAACCCTGGTTCAGCTCCTTTGCAAATGGTTTTTATAATGGTCAGAAAGTGTGTATGTTAGGGTTTGTTCCTTCTCACTGTATAGTTCTGGCTGGCCAAGAGCTTGTTCATGTAAACCAGGTTGGCCTTGAACTCAGATATCTGCCTGCCTCTGCTTCTCGAGCACTGGGGTTAAAAGTATGTACCACTGCACCACTGGGTACACAGTTGCATTTTTGAGGTAGCTGCAGAGTGCAAGGCCAGTCCTGGCTACACAGCAAGTTCAATGTCAGCTTCTGCTACACAAAATCTGGTCTCAAAAAACAAACACCTCCCAAACCACCAGCTTCTTCCAAAGGAATATATCAAACTGCAGATGACACAGGTACGTAAGGAGGGCTGGGGGTCCCGGCTTGGGAGGTCTAGCCCATCTTAGGGACCATGGTGAGACCCCAGATGTTCATGGAGGTAAAACAGAAGACAAGGAGTGGATCCCTCACCAAGCTGGGCCACCTGGTCAAGGACATGAAGATCAAGTCCCTGGGTGGGATCTATCTGGCCTCCCTGCCTGTCAAGGAATCTGATCATTGACGTTTTCTTGGAGGCATCCCTAAAGGATGACATTCTAAAGACGGTGCAGACTTGGGCTAGCATGCTCATGTTGGCTTTGGTGTTAAATGCTCCAAGGACATTACCGCTGCCATCCAAAGAGACATCCATTGTCTTGGTCAAGCTTTCCATTATTTCTCTACAGAATGGTTACTGTGGAAAAAAGACTGGCAATCCCCACTCCATCCAATGCCAGGTGACAGGCCACTGTGGCAATGTGCTGGTGTGCCTCATCCCTGTCCCCAGAGGCAATGGCATGATCTCCTGTATCCAGGAAGTAGCTGATAGCAGTACTCATTATCACACATCAGCCAGGGGCTCTACTGTCACCTGAACAACTTCACCAAGGCCACTCTAAATCCACCTCCCAGACCTACAGCTACCTGACCCCAAACTTCAGGAGAGACTGTTCACCAAGTCTCCCTATCAGGAACTCACTATTAGTCTCCATTTAGAGTACCCTAGGCTCAGCTGTGGCTACTACACTGGGTTTTATAACAGAAAGTGAATTAAGTCTGAGAAGAAGAAAGGCAGGCAGGCTACATGGATGTCCTTTACGGGAATACAGAACTTGAGGTCCTGCAGACTGCTGCCTGGGTTAAGGAGAACGCTTTGAGTGTGAAAAGACCTTTGCATTAAGAGCAGACATGACCTGTGGCTACCTTTACAGGTGTCCACCTCTCATCTGACCACCTTGTGACTTCTAGATAAAACTAGAAAGGTCTAAGCTCGACAAGTTTAGCCTCTATTAAACCTAAAACTCAGACCAACAAAGCTAATGTCTTAGTAGAGAGTGCCTTGGTGTAGCCTACCCACCTGATCGCCCATCTGTGTAATTTGTAAATGTGTCATTGGTGGCTTTCATTGTGACTATAAAAGTTCATTCTGATCCCTGGAATGATCATTTGAACCCATATTTTCTGACCCTTCATGGTTTATTCCTTAAGCAGAGCTGATTTGTATGGTGACAAATGAGAAAAACAAGCAGGTTTTGGAACCAGTGCTTGGTTGGGGTCAAAACTCATCCTTTCTGACTGGCTTTGGGCAAGCCCCCAAGATGTTTGGGGCATCAATAGCTATTAGGACAGCTTTTTCCGTAGAGGGGTAATGTAACAATTTGTATAGTTACAGATATATAGAGAACCTTTGAACCACAATAAACACTTATCTATGTAACACGCCATCTCATCGGTAAAGAGGGAGCAGAGAGAGTCAAATAGGTTATGATGGGATTTGTATTTTATGAGGCGCTTCCTGCTGGAGGAGCCACTCAGAGATTAATAACACTTGCACTTTCAGAGGACCTAGGTTTGACTCCTACACAAACAGCAGCTCACAATCATCTGTGAACTCTAGTTCCAGGGGATTCAGTGTTCTCTTCTGGCCTACATAGGTGACAGGTATGCACGTGGTGTAAAGCCATACATGTAAGTTCATTCACACACACACACACACACACACACACACTGAAGGTGCTTAGATGAAACAGGAAACCAGAGAACAGTCATGAGGGTGACCCAGAGTGGGAGGGACAGGGATCTAAAGCAGGGAACAGAATCCAAGATCCAAAAAGCAGATTCCACAAGACAATAGCCCTATGGGAATGAGATTTTGTTTTAGAGCCAGGATCTCTCATGGGAACAGGCTGGCCTTGAACTCCTAGTCCTCTGGCAGGAGTGTGTAGGAAGATGTTAAACCAGAGAGGCAATAGCAACATTTCTTGTAGCCAAAGAGCAAGGCAGGAGCATTCACAACATTGTTTCATCGCTAAAAGACATAAGTGGCAGAAACTGTTTATAGACTATAGTAGATACTTATAAAGTCAACAAATTTGAGGTCACTTTTAAACATTATTGCTATGTAAAGGTTTGGCTAGAAGAAGAAATTTAGCTGGGTACGATGGCTCACAGCTGTAATCCTAGCACTAGGGAGGTAGAAACAGAAGGATTGTAAGTTCAAGTCCATCCAGTCTGAGTCACCTAAGACCCTTTCAAAACAAAACACACACTAAAGGAGGGGAGGGAGGGAGGGAGGAGGAAAAGAGGGAGGGATGGAGGGAGAAAAGAGGGAGGGAGGGAGGGAAAGAGGGAGGGAGGAAGATAAGAGGGAGGGAGGAAGGGAGGGAGACTTACAGAGATTGTTTTCTTTGCAATTCTACAATCAGGCACACTTGACTTCATAGAGCAGAGGCTGGTTTTGTAGACCACAAAGGTTAAGGAAAGCAGGAAAAAAGGAGAAAGTGCACGCACCACTCCAAAGTCACTATCTCTGGAAGGTGAGAGGCAGGAGTCAGAACCACAGAAAAGATTGGGCAGGTTTCAACTGAAACTGGCCAGCCTGGGCGATTTGGCAGTTTTCTCTCAGGTTAGACAAACAGCTCAGTGGCAGTGAACATCTGCATGACCGACTCCATTCTGACCTGTCATTGAACTACTGGACCCAGAGTGAAGTAGCTTAGTCCAATGATTTACAGAACTGGGAATTCTTCCCCCGCCCCTGCCCCCAACCCTCTTCTGCAGTGCTGAAGATAAACCCAGAGCCTGGCACATGCTGGGCGAGTGCTGCAGCACTGAGCAATACACCTCCAACCCACAGTCACAATTCTTGCCTCTGACATTTATTTCTTCCCACAACAAACAATTAAGAACAAGCTGAGAAGTAACCAGTCCCCGAATGTACCAGGTATACACCCACCACAGGAATCTTGGTTCTCAGTTATTTGAGGAAGGGAAAAGAAGAGGAAAAGCCTCCACAGCCCGAAGCCCACCAGGCAGAGCCACAGCCTTCTGTACATCTGTACATGCATTTCTGCTGTGCTCCAAACAGCAGTGTGTCGGGGGAGGCAGTATTTAACTACCACTCATTCTGAAATTTTTGATAAATAAGGGGCAGAGGCTGAGCAAAGGATTAAATGGCATGTGTGCACACACGCAGAGGACGTAGGGCATGGATGATGGTGATCCTGGAGGAGGTTTCAAAGCTGTCTCTTCCCTCCAAACCAACCCTTCAGACCGCCATCTGTACATCTGCCCAAGCAAATGGTTGCCTCCCTGTGGGACTCCTGTGGGAGATCAGCGAGAAAACTGGACGGAGAGAAACTGGTCTGGCAATTTCTCATGAGGTCGTTTAAGGAAAGAAAAGGATGGAAAAGTTGAGCACATGATTACAATTCCAGCCACGAGGGCTACCCTGAGTTGAGGGCTAGCCTATACTACTACATGTCAGACCAGGCTAGCTAGAGGTACAGAGTAAGACCCTGTCTGAAAATATAAATAAATGAATACAAGCAAGCAATCAAGAAAGAGATTACACTGAACTGCATAATGTATACATTAATGTACAGATGTGACGATACATGCTTATAATAACAGCACATGGGAGGCAGAAGCAGGACAACCAAACTTTTAAGTCTGGCCTACACAGTGAGACCTGACTAAAAGTGTGTGTGGAGATTGGGGTATCATTAAAAGGAATAAAAATGAGCATCTTCTTTAAAATGAGGGTTCCTATAACAATGCAATTGTCTTCATAAAATTCTCTGCCAAACATTAGGCAGAGAGTCCAAACTGAGGTCTCCATCAGCCCCCGCCCCCAGAGCACAGTGAACCCCATGTAAGAGACAGAGAAAACTGTAGTTGACACCAGGAGAACATGACCCACAGAATTAACTAAGCAGAACTCATAGGGGCTCACAGAGACCCAAGTGGCAATCACGGAGCCTGCATGGGTCTGTGCTAGGTCCTCAGCATGAAAGTTATGGTTCTGTAGCTTGGTGCATGGGTCTGTGCTAGGTCCTCTGCATGTAAGTTATGGTTGTGTAGCTTGGTGTTCTTGTGGGATTCCTAACAGTGGAAGTAGGGGCTGTCTCTGATTCTTTTCCCTACTTGTGAGACCCTTTTCCTCTTGCTGGGGTTGCCTCACCCAGCCTGGATGTGAGAGTCTGTGTCTAGTCTTATTGTATCTTCTTATGCTGTCTGTGTGTATGGTTGGTATTCCTGGGAGTCCTGCTCTTTTCTGAAGAAAAATGGAGAAGTGGATGGGGGTGGGAAGGGGCTGGGAGGAGTAGAGGGAGGAAAACTGTGGGAGGGGTGTATTGTATGAGAGAAAAAAACAAGAACAAAAACCTTCATCAATCTAAGTACAAATGGAGAGCAATTCTCCGAAGAGAAATGAATACTTCAGTGGAAATACACCTGCCATAGTGAGTAAATTCAGGGAGGCAAAAGAAGACAGGACTGTTAAATGTAAAACCAGAGTCCCTTAGGTTGTTCTGAAACAACTGCCCTTGGCTACAAGAACCCATACATACATAACAAGGTCAGCAGCCATGTCTGGTGTTGTATACCTGTAACTGTAGCACTCTGAAGGCTGAGACAGGATTCTAGGTAAGCTTGGGCAACATAAGTAGTACCTGGATGGTGATGTCAGACCACAGTTAGACTGGCAGTTAGTTGCTAGATACATAGCCTTGCATTACAGAAAGAGATGTTTTCTACATAAGGTTGTGGTTTTGTGGAAGATTGGGGTGTATGGGTGGAGACTTTGATGGCACAGTTAGAAGCAGTCGCATGTGACAACTGTCCCTTTGTGACTCTCTTTATCAAAAGCAATTTCCTTTTAAATTCTGACAACCTTTAGATAGTATGAGGCCACTTGCTTTGTATGTGTGTTGATTTTTGTATTGATGGTACAAAAGTAACAGTGGGTAAGTCTGCTGGTGGCAGCACAAATCAAGCCAAGGACTACTTTTCCATGTCTCCTACCCTGCCATGGTCCCTCAGAAAAAAGAAAAAATAGATGGCAGTTTCACTGAGGAATGCTCTTGACAAGCAATACCAACTATTGATGTTATTAAACCTCAACCCCTGGGTGTCTTTTCAGAATTTTATGTAAAGAATCAGGAAGTCCCCAAAACACTCCTGCTGTCTGTGAAGGAAACTCGGGTGGCTATTAATAGGCAAAGCACTTGCGCTATTTTGCCTAGCCAGATGAACCAGATGCATTTCCCCAACTTTTCTTGAAAGAACTGACAAACAATGATTACTCAGGCTTGAGTAGTTTGCAAATACTTTCTAAAAATGAACAAGTGAGATGGGCATGATGCTACATGTTTGCAATCTCAGCACTCAGCACTCAAGAGGATGAGGCAAGAGGATGACTACCAAGTCCAAGGCCAGCATGGCCACCAAGTCCAAGGCCAGCATGGCCACCAAGTCCAAGGCCAACATGGCCACCAAGTCCAAGGCCAGCATGGCCATCTAGTCCAAGGTCAGCATGGCCACCAAGTCCAAGGTCAGCATGGCCAAATTCAAGGTCAGCATGGCAGGCAAGTTAAAGTGCTAAATCCTCTCTCAAAAACTAATGAAAAACTCTAAAAAACAAAGCTAAACCTTTGACTCTTGGCATGCTGGCTAGTTTTATGTCACCTTGACACAAGCTAAAGTCACTAGAGAAGAAGTAACTTCAACTAAGAAAATGGCTCCCCTAGGCTGCTCGGTGGGTAAGCCTGTGGTACATTTATTTTCTGAATTAGTGATTGACGTGGGAGGGCCCAGCTCATGGTGGATGGTGTGACCCTATGGGTAGGTGGTTGGGGGTGTATAAGGAAGAAGGTTGAGTAAGCCTTGGGGAGCAAACACATAAGCAGCACTCCTCCATAAACCTGAGTCATTGTCCTTCCTTTGATGCTGGGTGGCGATGAAGAACTGTAATCTGAAATAAACCCTTTCCTTCCCAGATTGCTTTTGGTCATGATGTTCTTTCTATCACAGCAATAGAAACCCTAAGACAACTGGTGTGAGGAGGATTTGAAGTTCAATGTCAGCCTGGGGTACAAAGCAGGCCCTATTTATGCTTATATATCAAGAGTTTCCTATTGGCCATTTCAAAATAATTATATTTAACACTTAATTTAGAGGGCTGGTTCAATGGCTAAGATTATCTGCTGCCCTTTAAAAAAAAATTATCTTATGTGTATTGGTGTTTTGCCTGCATGCATGTCTATATGAAGGTGTCAGGTCTTAGAGTTGTAGACAGTTGTAAGCTGCCATGTGGGTGCTGGGAATTGAACCCAGGTCCCCTGGAAGAGCAATCAGTGCTCTTAACCACTGAGCCATCTCTCCAGTCCCACTCGCTGCTCTTACAGAGGAACAGAACATGGCTCTCAGCACCCATGTTGTGACCTCACAACCATCATCAAGTCCCAGGGAACCTGACACTTCCTTCTGGACTACAGAGGTACTCATATTCACATACAGGCATACCTATACAAAGACACATACTTACTCAGGTAATTAAAAACAAAATATCCTTTAGGGCAGGACATTTTGAGGCGCACCTCTAATACCAGTACACAGGAAGTGAGGCAGCTTGGTCACATAGGGGATTTCAGGGCAGCAGGGCTACACAGTGTGACCCAGTATAAAAAAAATCTTAACCAGAGCCGGGCAGTGGTGGTGCACACCTTTAATCCCAGCACTCAGGAGTCAGAGGTATATGATCTCTGATTTTGAGGCCAGCCTGGTCTACGGAGAGAGTGCCAGAATAGGCTCCAAAGCTACAGAGAAACCCTGTCTCGAAAAACCAAACCAAACAAACAACCCCCCCCACCAAAAAACTTAACAAAAGAATTAATGTACTTAACACATACACATACCAAAAAAAACCCCAGAATTTTATTTCCAATACAACAACTATTAGCAGCTAAGTTCCATGAAATCCTTAAATATCAAGAGTAAAGGAGCCCTAAGAGGCAGGACAAACATTGCAGCTCAGTGGGTAAGAGCGCTTGCCTAACAAGCAGAAAGATTAGGAGTTCAAGGTCCTCTTGGCTTACATTGCCTATAAAACAACTCTGATGCCAGCCTGGGACACATGAGGCCCTGCTTCAAACAAAACAAAACAGACTTTAGTCTTTCTGCCTACAGAAAGGACAACCACACTGGCACAGAGCAGGATACACCAGCACCCCGGAAGCTGGGTTGCAGAAGGGAGCTCGCAATGAGAAGCCATGATGCACCTGAGGGTCACAACAGGGGAGAAAGAGGACCAAAGAGGCCGGGTGACAGGATGTTACATTACCTGCAGGATGGCCAGGCCAGGTGTGAAGCCAGGGGCTTGCTCCTTCATCTGAGTAACCTGACTCTTCAGTCGGTCCCTTATTTGCCTAGAGGGAAAGAAAAGGTGTGAGCCACCACCTCCTTCAAGGGCAAGCAAAAGTGAGACAGACCACTGGATGCTGACTCTTTGCAATTAAAGTCACCTTCACTGACAGGTGTTATCTGGTGTGCTGTATCTCATGACCTCCCCTCCAGTTTCCCAGGCCTCAGTCTAACTTGGATTGTTCTCTAACCTCTACTGACAGCGATCAAACCAGGAGGTAAGAAAAGGAAGAGTTGATTTACAGTAGTTGGGACTGGAGAGGTACTCAGCAGTTAAGAGGTTAGAGCAAAACTGAATTGGATTCTGAGCACCCACGTCAGGCAGCTCACAACTGTCTGCAACCCCAGCTCCAGGGGGGATTGGATTTGTTCCTGCCACACACTCTAGTGTGTACACACAATTAAACAGCAGCAACAACAACAACAACAAAAGTTAAAGTCTTAGGGAGGAGGTATAGTGCAGTGGTAGATCACATGCCTGGTATGGGCAAGGCCCTGTGTTCCTCCCTGCAAAACAAATCCAATCCATGGATGCTGTTGGCATCCGTGATCCCACAGTGAGTAAGTGAAAACCTGAGCTCTTCTGGAAGGCTCTGCTATTCAGCATTTCCACTCTCCATATGCTACTCTTTTTGTTTGTTTGTTTTTCGAGATAGGGTTTCTCTGTGAAGCCTTGGCTGTTCTGGAACTCACAGAAATCCACCTGCCTCTGTCTCTCCAGTGGGTTTTTAATGGCTATAATGGCTGGGCATGGTGGCCCACACTTTTAATCTCAGTGCTCGGAAGGCAGAGGCAGGCGGATCTCTGTGAGCTTGAGGATAGCCTGGTCTATGTAGTGATTCCAGGAAAGCCAGGACTGTTACACAGAGAAACCCTATCTCCAAAAACACCAAACAGATAAAGAGATAAATAAATAAAACCTGGGTGCAGGGGAGACTCCTGCAATCCCAGTATTCAATGAGACTAATGTGAATTATTTGAGCTACACAGACGTATCAGGGAAACCAGTACACAGCAAAGAAAAAAAAAATCACTGTTTTACTCAAAATTTCCAAATTTTATTTCTAGTTAGTGACCTTATTATTTCTTTCAAAGCATTACAAACATAAGAATATAATATAGTTTTTTGGTTTGTTTGAGGTTTTTTGTTTGTTTTGTTTCTGCTTTTGTTTTTCCAAGGCAGGGTTTCTCTGTGTAGCAGCGTGGCTGTCCTAGAACTCACTGTTTTGGTTCTTTAAAACCAGATTTGACCTGGATCATGGACACAGCTCTTCTGTGAAACAAGAACAGGCTATCTTACAGCCGCTGAGTTTCCACTTCCTGGCAGTCCCAGCCTTTGCTGCTCCTTGTCAATGACAGGGTATGGTGTGGTATGGTGTCTGGCAGCTGAGGAGGAGCTCTGAGCTCCGTACCAAGTTCCCAGGCTTGCCTCTTCTTCCAGACCCCTTCCCTCTAACCTCCGTCAGTACAAAGCACTTTAGGGCAGAGGACACAAACCAGAGGAACATAAAGTACCTCGTGTCCCGGGCTCTATTGTGCAAGCTGGACATGGTGCACATGCCTTTAATCCCAGCAGCTGGGAGGTAGAAGCAAGAGGGCCAGGAGTTTGAGGTTATCCTCAGCTGCATGATGGGCTTGAGGCTAGGCTGGGCTAGATGAGAATGTGTCTCAAAAACAAAAAGTGGGTAGGAAGACAGAGGGGCATGTGGTAGGCAAAGTTTTCTATCTTATCCCAATCCAAGCAGAATCTATGCTGTACAATTACTACCAAAACATAAAAAATGGCTGAGAGAGCATGAGGAAAAGAAGAAGAAAAAACAACAGAGGAAACAGAGGGGCACTTGGGAGATTACCCCCTTGTCCAGTAGGAAGGCAGGAGAGAGGCTCCTTATGCCATTCACAAATGAAACACTGGTTCACAATAGGTCAGTGATTTTCCTCCAGTCAACTGACAAAAAGGTGAGCGAGTGCCAAGACCCGGAGTAGGTACCTGGAAACTGGGACTGTTTTATTCTGATGTGACAGGAGGGCATCCCAGGGTTTTGAACACAGGTCACATGGTCAGTCGTCCACTGGTAAAAGTTTGCTCTGGTTGTTAAATTGGAAAAGGACCAGGGTGTGTGTGTGTGTGTGTGTGTGTGTGTGTGTGTGTGTGTGTGTGTGTGTGTGTTATAAATTGAGGTACTAGAAAGAAACCACCGCCACTGCAGAAATCCAGAGAAGATTACATCTCTGCTGACAGGCTAATTTAATTAAAAAAAAAAAAAAAAAGATAGGATTCTAGATACATCTGCATGAAGCACATAGAAAATGTCACAGCTATAACATAGAAAATGTCACAGCTATATACGGACCCTGGTAATGGAAAAACACGTAACAGAGTACTTTAAACGCAGGGCCGATTTCATACTGACACAGTCATCTATTTACCAATCCTCTAAAGTAAGTGGGTGTGTGAGACCTAAAGTTGGAAGTCTAGGAAGAAATACAAACAAACCTATTCAGCAGGTGGCAAAGCTGTGGGAATGTGGTGCCATACATAGGTGGTGAACTGCTCAGTAGGATAAGACCATGAACGGAATGTTCCAGAGTTCTATGCTACCATTTAAAATAACCTAAGCTTGACGTTTCCTTTTTAAGGGGGAAGAAGGCCTCAGCTGGAAACTAGTTACACCGACTCCCCAAACTTTTCCTAACAGGCAGCTCTCTCTTTCATGAACGTATGTTCCATTAATGTGAATGTGATTTCATGTATATGAGTACTTGCATGTATATACAGAACATGCACATGTGTGGACACTGGAGGACAACCTTGGATGTCGTTTTAAGCCCCTTACTGGCTTGGGACTCATTCACTATGGCTAGCCAATGAAGCACAGGAATCTAGGCCTTTAAAAAAAAAATTATTTAGCCAGGCATGGTGGCAGACACCCTTAATCCCAGTATTTGGGAGGCAGAAGCAGGCAAATCTGATTTCAAGACCAACCTGGAATACATGAGGTCCAGGCTAGCCAGAGAGACCTTGTCTTAAAGACAAAAAAATAAAATTACTGTGGGTGTACGCCATAGTGTATACATGGTCAGAGGAAAACTTAAGGGAGTCCTTCTGTTGTGTAAGTCTTGAACTGAAGTCATCAGGCTTGATGGCAGGTACTTTTGCCATCCTGCTGCTCCCCTTTCTTTCTCTTAATAAGCCATGTCTATTTCCATTGCTTTGAAGAAGAAAAAGTACTCTGTCTTTGCTTTCTGGTTTGGCTACCAAGAACTCTAAAATGAAAAGGAGGAAAGTTAAGGGTCTGCTTCAGCTGGAACAATGGATGTTGAGGAGCTAAAAAAGGGATCACAGAGACAAAACACAAGCACAACCTCTCCTGTCTTTATGAAGTTGGTCTCAAAGCCACAGGAAATTAAACAGTAGCAAATACTTCAATGTTTATAGCCCAGAAACTTGAAGTTTCCAGAAACTTCAAGTGTTATAGTAGAGCAACTTCCTAATCGTTACAATTTTTAGTCATCCTTTTCAAGAGCCTCCCATGGCTCCCCATTGCCCTTAAATCTTCCATGTAAGGATGCCAGAGCCAAGTGAGGCCAAAAAGAGCAATGGAAATCTCTGGCCCCCAAATAGAACCACTCATGCCAGATTCATGGCATTCTTCATCAACCACCTACAATCTAAAGGAAGACATCTGGCAGTCTCCGTGTAGGAGCAATCCGTACTCAAGTGTGCACAGGAACCCAAAAGCCTCGGTGTACCATTCACATCTCTTTGGTTCTGACAAATGGACACCAGTAAAATTATCACAGCCAAATGGCTATGACAAAATAGGTGAAAACACCAGCACAATGTTGTTTTAAGATGATACTGCCATCTAGTGGATAGAAGTCAGAGGCGCAACAAATATATTGGGTTGAGAGGCTTCAAAAGTGTATTATTTAGAAAGCAGACTATATGGAAGTGGTAGCACACGCCTTTAATCCTAGGACTCAGGAAGCTGAGACAAGTGTATCTCTATGAGTTCAAGGCCAGCCTGGTCTATACAGAATCCCAGGCTAGCTGGAGCTACATAACAGAGAGACTCTGTATCAAAACTAAACAAAACACAGTAGGCTATAAGGATGAGAAGGGTCAGTGGGTTAAGTCACTGCCGACTAGCCTGATGACCCGGTTTAATCTCTGGAACTCACATGGTAGGAGAGAAATGGCTCCCTACAAGTTGTCCTCTGACCTCAAAACACATACTGTGGCACAACACCAAGCTCCCCAGCCTCCACCAAATAAAGATAAATGTAAGAGTAGCTATTGCATGAGCTAGGAACCTAACCTGGGTACTGTGGAAGAGAAGCCACGGTTCTTGCCCCAATAAAAACATCTTAATAAACTAAAACAAAATGTTTAAGTGGCAAATTAAAAGCCAGCAGTGGTGGCCATGCCTATAAGCCTAACACTCAGAAAGCCGAGGTAGGAAGACTGCTATAAGGTCTAGGTTAGCATGGGCTACAGAATGTGTCTAATCCTAGGCTGCTGAGGTAGCCCAGTGGGTAAAAGAGCTTGCTGCCAAGGCTGCCTGACAGCCTGAGTTCAATCACTGAGATCCACATGGTGGAAGCACAGACCCAACCTCAGAACAAATAAACAAATAGGTAGGTTATAAACTCGTTAGAGAAGAGTAACAGAGATAAACACCATCAGAATCCTGGTAAGATTCCTGAACGATGAAGTCCTGACGAGCAGATCAACCCCTACTCAGATCCAACAGGCTCCTGCCACGAGGTGTACTGACTGTGGGCTGGGAATGTAGCTCAGTGGCCAGGCTGTTGGCTGCCACACACAACCCTAGTTTCAATGCCCAGCATTACAAGAATACAGAACAAACACTGCTAAACTCTCATCGTCTTTCAAAGAGTCAGACATCCAGATTTTTAAATATGGTCTCAGACATACGTGTGTAGAAATGTAATCCAATTTTGAAAAATAATTCTGCAAGTCAAACAAAACACTTGGCTTATTAAGCCACTGTTTTAAGACAGAGTTAGGAGACAAGATGGGATGGCTCTGTGTACAAAGAACTAAGACGCTGTGACAACTTTGTGCCAACAAGGAAAAGTTGTGCCAATGGGTCTTCCAGCACAGGTCTCACGCCAGATTTAGTCTCACTATCTACCATTACCTAACTGTAGGTCTGGCTGTCAGAGCTTGTTGTGGCAACAAGGAATAGCTACAAGTCACCTGTAAACCTGGACATCATTGCCAATGTGGGGAACATGGAAATCCAAAACATCTGACCACCAGTGGGGGACACAAGTCTAAAACATCTTCTTGAAGAGAAAAAGAGGCAGGAGCACACCAAAAAGAGCCTCACAAAGACCCATGTTTCTGCTTTAGAGAAGATAAAACCTCAGGGAAAAGGGCTGAGGGCAGAGAGACGGCTCGGCACCTGATGGCTCACAGACTCCTCCCTGTAACTCCAGCTGGGAGGACCTGTCACCCTTTTCTTACTTCCATAAGCACTGGCGCACAGACAGACACAATTAAACAGAAAATGAATCTTAAAGACAAAACAAACACCTTAAAAAAAAAAAAAAAGGTATATGGGTCTTTTTTTAAAGTCGGGGATTCTCTGTGTAGTCCTGGCTGTCCTGGAACTAGCTCTGTAGACCAGGCTGGCCTAGAACTCACAGAGATCCGCCTGCCTCTGACTCCTGAGTCTAGGGATTAAAGGCGTGTACCACCATGCTTGGCAGGTTTGGATCCTAGGCTGCTTGTTTAGTAAACAGGGTCTAGTATTCAACACCAAAACCCAAATGAAAGATCTTTTTATCCCGGGATGTGCACGTTAGTTCCTGATAGCTCTGGAAAAAACCTTTGCACGAATGTTCCTCCATCCTCTGAGATGCCCCACAATGGCAGGAATGCAAAGTGGCACCTCTCTACCCAGGCTGTGGCAAAGAACTAACTCACCAAGGAGAAAGAGGAGCTTGGCCAACAGGGTGGGAAGGTTTGATTTCGGATACCCTCCTCTGTAACCACGCTCACCCTCTTGGGAGTTCTTTTCTCGCTTTTTCTTAATAATTTACTTACTCCTTGTCTACACTTCAGTATTTTTTTTTTTAACTTAAAAAAGATTATTTAAAAATACTCATACCTTTGGAAACTGCTTTCTGGGGGGAATTTTTTCTTTTCTTTGAAGAGTGTCTCATGTAGCCCAGGCTAGACTTAAACCAACCATGTAGATGAAGATGACATTGAACTTCTTACATCTACCTGCCAAGTACCAGACTTACAAGACTGTACGGCCATGCCCAGTTTAGGAAGCCTTTTTAGAAAGAGGAATTAAAGGAAGTGCCCCTAACCAAGGGTGCAGGTTTAATTATAAGCAAACAAAAGGGAAAGTCAAACAGAACAGACCCCTGGGAGTATGACGTTCTCAGCTAAGAACCAAAGCAGGGTGGTTCTGACACTGGCCGACCCTCCCTATGCCGTGTGTCCTCCCTCTTACAATGTTCACTCTTACGCGTGGGGGAAATATCACCTCCAAAGTTACCTTTTGTCACTCAAGAGGAGCACTCAGTTTGTGAAGAGCCAGCCCTGCAGACCCAAAGTGGTTATTTACTAACTAGTGAGGCCAAACACAGGGTACTTTGGTTCTGAGCCTTCTTCCCCATAACACTGACAGGCTCACAGCCCAAGTCTAAGCCCAGTCACTTTGACAAAGAATAAGACCTTCCTATTAACACTGAACCCATACCAAGAAAGCCCCTGTAAGAGCAGAACTCTCTCTCCACCCCGCCCTGGTTCTCCCTCACACCTCTTGTCACATGACATCTAATTTATCATGTCCATGTAATCAAGAAACTATGAGGGGAGAGATTTGAGAGATTTGGGTTATTCACTATTGGAGTCTTGGGCTTTGAAGATATCCTGGCATAGAGAAAGCACACTATACCGCTGAGAAAGAGTAAATACCAAGAGTAAATCCAAGACCATACACTGTCTCTATACCCAGGCCTCATCCATACCACCCCCAACCCAAGGTCCAGGATAGCATAGGGTACATAGTAAGACCTTCCCCCAAGAAACAAACAAACAAAAAAGGCGGAGTCTGACGGCAGAAGGCTACATTCTAGCTGAGAGGCTGAGGCAGAGTTTGAGGCTTGCCAGGGCTACAGAATGAGTTCAAAGCTAGCCAGCCCAGGCAATTTTAATGGAAAACATCTCAAGATAAAAAGTAAAAAAGAAAATTAAGGAGATCATAGCTCAGGGGTTAAGTATTAGGCCCTTAGATTTAGTGTCTACTACCAGGGGTGTGAAGGTGAGAGATGTCTTTGGCTCAGCAAAAGGAAAAGTGGGGACAACTTAACCACACTAAGAGCCTACATGTATGTACAGCTCAGCCTGCCCAAGCTGTAAGAACACCTCTGGTTCAGGAGTCCCACAGCTCTGGCCCCAGCATACAGGCTGGGATACACTGAAGTTAGACAGTGAGCTGGTCCAATGGGTGGAAGTTCTCCATGGGCAGGCCTGAGAACCTGAGTTTGATCCCTGAAACCCCCAGGGGGAGAGAAAAACCAACTCTACAGAACAGTCCCATAGCAAAGTATGTTAGCATTCTCTCACACACAATTACAAATCCAATAAGAAAACTCAGGCCTGGATGATGTCATTCAATAGCCTAACAAGGTCTTAGGTTTGAATCCCAGCACCCACCAAACAAATATAAAAACTTACAACTATGTAGTAAATCCCAGCATTCCAGAGATGGGAGGCAGGATCAAGGCTCCAAAGATATCTTATTTCATAGTAAGCTCAAGGCCAGCCTGGATATATAAGATCTTGTCTTAAAAAGAAAGAAAGTAAGCACAATGGAGCCTTGGACTTGAACCCGGATCCTCTGTAAGAACAGTAAGGTTAACCACAGAGCCTTTCTCAGTTGAACTATATTGAGAAGAACTGGTTACTCTTCAATGCAACAATGTAACAAGTCAGTTTGCTAAATTCCTATCTTTCACCACCCAGTCTTTACAATTCTAAGTCACATTTCCAACAGAAATGTGTACATTAGAGTGTTCCACCAGAAGACACACACAAATGCCTGGAACAGTCAGGCTAGGTGGTCTACATAATGAACCAACAATTGGGGTGCACAGGCAGGCAGATGCCTGTGAGTCTGAGACCAGCTCGGTCTCTTCTCCCCACCTAGTTGCCCAAGATGGTCTTGAATCATGTGTACCATTACTCTAGGAGTTGTCCTCTATTCTATCTTCCTCCCTCCCTTTCTACTGTGTAGCTCTGGCTGTCCTAGAACTCATTGTGTAGACCAGGCTGACCTGGAACTCTCAGATATTTACTTCACTATAGCAGACATGTACATTTGCTACCTGTGTGCATACTGCATGTAGCCAACATCAAATATACATATTCAATTGTTTAAATTATTATTATTGATGTGCATGCGTGTATAAGTGTATGCCATGCCTGTGTATGGGTACCCAAGAAGAGGCATCTGTTCCCTTAGAGCTGGAGTTACAGGCAGTTGTGAGTAGTCTGACCAGGATGCTAAGAACTAAGCTGAGTTCTCTGGAAGAACAAGAAGTGCTCCCAACCCCTGAGCCACCTCTTGGGTCCCCACATTAAGGTTTATTTCTATTTATTTAATGGTCTTTCAAGACAGAGTTTCTCTGCATAACAGTCCTGGCTGTCCTGGAACTCACTTTGTAGATCAGGCTGGCCTTGAACTCACTGAGATCTGCCTGCCTCTGCCTCCAGAGTGCTGGGACTAAAGGCGTGTGCCATCACCACCTAGTATGGTTTAAGACAGAAAAAAAGCCTGGTGTATTGGTACAGACCTATAATCCTAACACTTGGAAGATGCACTGAATCAGTAGTTCAAGACCAGGCTCAGCTACATTTGAGTTTGAGGCAAGCCTTGGCTACTACATAAGACCCTGTCTTTAAAAAATAAAGATGAAAAGGTATGTATTAAGAAAAAAATAAACCGGGCAATGGTAGTGAACACCTTTAGCATTGGGAAGGCAGAGAGGGGCAGATCTCTGTGAGTTCGAGGCCAGCCTAGTCTACAGAGAGAGTTCCAGGGCAGCCAAAGCTGCTACACAGAGAAATCCTGTCTCAAAAAAAAAAAAAAACAAAAAAAAAAAAAAAGTAAAGCTGGATTGCTGGATTGTAGTGGCTGGCACACGCCTTTAGTCCCAGCCCTCAAGAGGCAGGAGGATCTCTGAGTTTCATGCCTGCCTGGTCTACAGAGCTAGTACCAGGACAACTAGGGATGTTACACACAGACCCCTTTCTCAAAAAACCAAAAAAGAAAAAAAGGAAAAAGTATGTACATATATCAGATATGTATATTACGATTTCTAGTCCAAAAATGAGGGGTTCTTCCTTGCTTTGTGCAAGATTCACCATCTAATTTATATTTCTCCTCTTTGTTCACCTTCCCGACCTCCAATAAAAGGATTACTTTGCCCTGGAGTAGTTTTCATTATCAGTTTTTAAAAGCCTCTACTGATATAGCCAAGAGTTTATTGTACAATTCTTGTTAGCCACAGCAGTTACTAAATAACCAGTGGTGCCTAATAACCTAACAGCAACCTTCACCGGGCAGTGGTGGTGCATGCCTTTAATCCTAGCACTTAGGAGGCAGAGGCAGGCGGATCTCTGAGTTCGAGGCCAGCATGGTCTACAAGAGCTAGTTCCAAGATAGGGTCCAAAGCTACACAGGGGAACCCTGTCTCAAAAACAAAAAAACCCAACCAAACAAACAACAACAAACCGACCTAAGAGCAACAAAATATACCTTTTTCTCTCCCCTCCACAGTGACCCTGTGTCAGAAAATAAAACAAGCAAACAAACTTAGGACCCCCTATCGCCAATTGTGTCAAGTCTTGCCACAATCGAATCACCACCAAATAACAAGGCAAGAGGCTATGCTGGGTTTCCGAGTTCTGACTCTGCAAGCACGCGTCTGGGTAGAAAGATGCCAGCAGTCACACTTTTGAGAGCAAGGTTAGGCCCGAACTTGCCGCCAAAACACAGGCGTGCAGCCAGCCACCAGGCAGCCGATTGCAATCACACGCTGGGCAGGGGATTTTTTTCTCTGGATTCAGAAAACTGACCTTCAGATTCTAAAGGCCATGCCGATGTCCTTCCTTCCTACCCAACCCATTTGATTGTGCCCCAAGCATCTCTACTGCAGAACCAGGGTGCATGCAGACCCGCACGCCCTGCCCTGAGCCCACCGCCCCTATAGACAATGTCAGGTACTTACGCGGAGACCACCTTCCCGCTCAGGATTTCCGCGGGTGCCATGGCCTTTACTAGTCTTCCGCCCACGATGAACACCAGCCAAAATCTGGTTGCAGTCCCTCTGCGCGCACGCGCGGGACAGCGCAACCCACGTGCTCAGAGAAGCAGAAATACAGCCACTGCGCCTGCGCCTCACTCGCAGACGGAAAGGTGCACAGGCTACCCGGAATGACGTGGTAGCCTGACTGACAGCGGAGGTCCTGGAGAGTCCGCGGGAGTCGGAGAGCCCAGGAAGCACCAAAACAGTCGCCGGTGACTGGCTGGGTGGTTGTGACTGGCTGTGGATAAAGCCTGTGCAGAACCCGCCTCTGGTGGGCCGAGAGCTTCCCGCCTCGCTTTCAGCCAATCACAGGTCAGGTGTAGGGGGCGTGTCCGCGGGCGCGGGGACCCTGGCCAGAGCCCGGGCAGAATAAACCTGTCTGAGCAAGTTCCCCTGGCTCAGGACAGTTTTGCGCTGCTGTGTCTCTCTGGGTAAATTTTGGATCGTCCTTGCTTCTCCCGGCCTTGGACTAGTTGCGGATGCTGGACTTGGAGCTTGTGATGATTTTTCCACGTTGTCACAGCCCGGAGTGTGGTGGAGCACCTGGGGTAACTTTACCTCACGGTAACCCTCCTAGCAGGAATGAGGCAATTGTGTCCTTCCCGTTAGCCTTTGGCCAGGAAAACAAAAGCACCCCAGGTGTGATGGAAAAATTAAAAATTAGGGCTTATTGCAAGAAGGGAAAACTAGAGCGAACAAGAATTTCTGCCAGCAGATAACTCCTGACTACAGAGTACAGAGCCCACATGCTGTACTCAGGAGATAAACAACAAAAATAAGAAAACCCCCTAACCTTGCAGGTGTGCTAATCAATCTTGCCTATCCATAATGACCTAGTAAAGAAACTTTGTACTCAATGGAATGTCTGTAACTTTGGAGACCTTGTGAACTGAGACTAGCGGTCTCAAGCCTCCCTTTCCGTTTTCCCTTTTAAAACTGCTTCGCAATTGTAAGCAGGCTCCTTACTCTTCCTATAGAGTGAGATTCCAGCCTGTTTGGTTCTTCGCAATAAAAACCTTTTGCTTTTGCAGTCGGAAGGCACTAGGAGGTTGAGGAAGCCTAAAGGCCAGGAAAACAAAAGCACCTCAGGGCATTGAATTTCCCCCTGGAATCTCATGCTGGGAGAAGATGCTTGGTGTCAGTCGGAATAGAAACTTGTTTCTGGGAAAGATATTTCACACAGATCACCTCGAAAGGATGAAGCCTAGGGATGGAAACCAGGATCCTGTACCTGGTGGGCAAATGATGCATTGACTGCTAAGTGACATTCCATCTCAGAGACATGCTATTTAAAAAAAAAAAAAAAAAAAAAAAAGTCAGCAAAGCCAACGTCTTTTTTGTGACTGTAATAAAACACTATGACCAAAGCAATTTATAAAAAGGTTTTTAGCTGGACAGTAGTGGCACACATCTTTAGTCCCAGCACTCATGAGGCAGAGGCAAGTGGATCTCTGTGAGTTCAAGGCTCACCTGGTCTACAGAGTGAGTTCCAGGACAGCTAGGGCTGGCTGTTACACAGAGAAACACTGTCTGGAAAACAAACAAACAAACAAACAAAACAAAGGTTTTATCTGGGCTTATGATTCCAGAGAGATGAGAGTCCATCATCATCATCACAGCAGGGAAGCATGGCAGCAGGCTAGCATGACTGCTAGTGCCGCAAGCAACTGCAGAGTCTCAAACTCCAAACGGGAAGCAGATACTGCATGAGGGATGGCAAGAGACTAAAACCTCAGAGCCTTCCTCCAGTGACATAATACCTACTTCAGCAAGGTCATTCTAGTCCTCCATTAACTAGGGTACAGAACACTCAAACTGTGCATCCTGTGGAGGACATTCTCTTTGAACCACCACAGCCACGCCTGGTGGCGCACACCTTTAATCCCAGCGCTCAGGAAGCAGAGGCAGGCAGATCTCTGAGTTCTAAGCCTGCCTGGTTTACAGAGCAAGTTCCAGGACAGGGAGGGTGATACAGACACCCTGCCTCAAAAAAAAAAAAAAAAAAAAGAAAGAAAACAAAACAAAATAACAAACCCCCTCCCCCACCCAAAAAAAAAAAAAAAAAAAAAAACAACCTCAGTTGAAAGCATAGGTGGCGGCGATGTCAGAGGAGGTGGGAAAGAAATACGTTGGTTTTTTTTTCTTTTAATTTTATACTGTCAAAGGTTGAAATTCACACAACACACATGCTAGACAAGCACCCAACAGCGGTACCACATCCTCAGCATGAATGCTGTGCTTACACGTGTGGTAAGAGAAGTTTCTCTGGGTATTTGAGAAAAACCTGATTCAGGAAAGGGGCTCAGAATATAAGAAAGAAAGCAAGGATTTGGCCTGAGAAAGTAGGCAGGTCGAATTGCCATCTTAACTTTTTTTGTAAAAGGATCATGTTGGGGAATGAGACCCCCCCCCAAATCAGTTAAAATGTTTTTAGATACCTCCTGGACATCGAGTCCCTAGAACATGTCAATGTTTCCAATTCCAGATGGGTAGGGGAGATGGCTCCATGGTTTAAACACTTGCTGTGTGTAAGCCTGACAACCTGAGTTCCAACCCAGAAAAGACGGGCACAGTGGAGGATATCTGCAAATCCAGCACTCCTCCTGTCAGTCAGGGGGCAGGAGAATCATGTCGAGGCTGGAAACAGCAGAAACAACTAGAAAGACCCTCCCTCAAAACAGTGGAAAGAGAGAACTGATTCCTGAAAGTTTCCCTTTGACTTCTGCATGCAGGTTTGGTGTCTCTCTCTCTCTCTCTCTCTCTCTCTCTCTCTCTCTCTCTCTCTCTCTCTCTCTCTCTGTGTGTGTGTGTGTGTGTGTGTGTGTGTGTGTGTGTGTGTGTGTCTCTCTCTCTCTCTGCTTCTGTCTTCTGTCTCTCCCTCTCTGTCAGGATACAGCTGCTGCTCAACTACTATGGGACCTGACAGCAGCTCTGCCTCTGTCACAGACACCCACAGGCACACTACTGAGACACTATGAGTCTATGAGTCTCTAGCTAAGAGTGGCAGGTGGCAGGGCTCTGACCTGAAGGAGTGAGTTTCATGCAGGTGGGTATGGGTGGCTGCACTTCAGCTTCTGACCCCCTTCTCTGCCTCCTGCCTGGGAGGGCCTAGCTGCAGGCTTGTGCTTGTACCTGTCCTCAGTAAGAGAATCCCGCTTCTGCCTCATGAGCTCTGATGTCCTCTCTTCAGAGTCCCCACCATGCTATCTTGTCTCTGGACCTGGGCTTTGAACTCTCCTCAGAATGGCTGTCATGCTGTTATCTATGTTTGTCTGTCCATGGCACTGACAGCTCTTTAATAGGTATCTTACTCTTCAGCAATTCATCTCAGTGTCTCCTTGAGCCCCCATATGAGACCTTTCACACACATCTTTTTATTATTATTATTATTATTTATTCTGTGTATGTGTTTTGCTGGCATGTATGTTTGTACACTGTTTGCATGGCTGGTGCCCCCAGAGGCCAGAAGATTTTTTCAGATCCCCTGGAACTGGAGTTACACAGACGGTTGTGAGCCATCATATGGGTGCTGCAAATGGAATCCAGGTCCTCAGGGAGAGGAGCCAAGGCTCTTAATCACGAAGCTGCCACTCCAGACCCCTTCTTACATATCTTTAAAAAAAGAATTTCAGGAAATGAGGAGGGGGAGGGAGGTAAAAAAGCAAAACCTAACATAGAAAAGGAAAGCCATAGAAACCTGCTGTCTTAGAAAGCAAATGAGGAGCTGGGCGGTGGTGGTGCTTGCCTTTAGTCCCAGCACTTGAGAGGCAGAGGCAAGTCGATTTCTGAGTTCAAGGCCAGCCTTGCCTCCAGAGTGAGTTCCAGGGCAGCTAGGGCCATTACACAGAGAAACCCTGCCTTGAAATTTCATAGAAAGAAAGGCAATCCTGCCAAATACTGAAAGCAGGGCAAATAAGTAAAGACAAAAATGACCATTTTTCTGGGAAAAATATTTAAATGCAAACAATGGCAGTCATGACTAATGCTATATGTCATTTTTTTTCCCAAACTCCATTTTTAATTACATAATATCTATCAAAAATTTAAATGTAGCATGGTATCACATGCCTTTTATCCTAGCAGTTGGGAGGCAGAGGCAAGAAGATCTCTGTGAATTCAACATCAGACTGATTTACATAGTGAGTTCTAGGTCAGCCAGAGCTACATAAGTGAGCCCTTGATATACATACATACATACATACATACATACATACATACATACATACATAAAATAAAGACAGTGGGCAGTCATTTTCAGCCCTAAATTTACATTCGAATGGCTTTATAGCTTCAAAAATATTTAAGCCCAGGCTCTACCCTTGACTCAGAACTTGGAATGAGATTAGGCTATCAGTATTCTTTGATACTTGAAGTGTATTCTCTATTTCAGCATCAATAATATACATATACTAGGGACAGACTTCCTTTGCTGTAAAATTATTTGCCTAGAATGAAAATTCCAGTTTTGAGATAAATCATCTTTTCCTTAGAAATAGTAGATAGAATTATAATTTTCTATCCTCTTATAGATTAGAATATATATATATTACATATATATGTACATATACAGTACACACACATACACACACACACACACACACACACACACACACACACACACACACCAGAGTGTAACCACCACTTGATCTATTCAGGAACTTCACAAAAGCCTTCAAATAGGACACTCACATTTGATGGAGAGCTGGGTCACTTTGGTAGAATAGCATTCCTGAGCATTGTTTTTGTTTGTTTGTTTGTTTTGTTTTCGTGTTTGTTTTGTTAACTAAGATTTGGTGAAAAAGACTTTGTGTTTTTATTTCCTGATTTAGGACAATAACCACAATCTAACTGCCACTCTGAGAGGGTCCCTGCATTTCCTGCCTGCTCATCTGTGATGCGCTCACCTAGCAACCGTTTCCGTGACATGCAAACATTCTACTGGCAAATTGTGTGGGATGCCCACTCATTGGGGTGTCTCTTGGGAATTGATCTTGGATTTGAGATTTTCTCTTGATCTCCGGCGTGACAAGGTAAAACAAACATAAAAATATGCTTTGTTCATTCTAGTAAGTAAATTGTAGCAAGCTGTGAAAGAAAGTAAGACACAGACAGTATGAGGGTGGGGTTTTCAAAGAGCTGTAGGGAGTAAGCTGTAACCTTTGATAATCTTAGAACTCAGCTTCCACTTAAAAGAAAATAATCACATGTGTGTGCATGTGTACTTACCATGTGCACCTGTGGTGGTCAGAGGACAACTTGGTGTGTGTGTGTGTTTGTGTGTGTGTATTAGAATCACATTATACGACAAACTATTCTACACTCTCTTTAAAACTAGGTCCACGTTGTCTTCAAGAAACAAGTTCAGCAGGAGCTTCTCCTGAGGCCTGACTAAGCACTGAGACACTATTGGGCACTTCTGGCAGTCTTTGCTGTTGGCTCTGGACAGACCTCATCACCTCTTCCTGAGTGCTATAAGCACGCGGGGCACCATTAGTGGATCTGCTTCATGTTCCCTATGTCTCCAGCATGTCAAGGCCACTCCAGTCTTTGAATCACTCAGATCCAGGGAGGCTTGTTAATAGCCAAACCCAAGAGACCTGTGAGGTGAAGCCATCAGAAGCCGGGCACCTATCACATCTGTCAGCTCAAGAAAGTGTCCTAGTGGTGAGTGGTACTCTGTCTGATATTTTTTTTCCCATTTTCTGAAGGAAGTGAAACATCATTTGGTTACTGTTGAAAACTAGCCTAAGAGAGGAGAGGTTTACTCCTGGCTGCTTATTTGCTGGTGCACTTAGCATTTCTTTGCTAGTGAATGATACAAAAGATAAATTCAGGGGTCTGTTGCCAGAGTTCAACAGGTAACGGTGATCTGTGTTGATTCCTTCTACCTTGTGGTAGGAGAGAGAATGTTGTTCTCTAACCACCACATGCAAGCTGGGGCAAACACTTCATCACACACATGCAAACCAATGTTTAAAAAAAAGAAGAAAAGGCTGAACTTCATCCCACTTTTGTTTGTTTTTTGAGATGTAGTTTCACTAGCTAGCCCAGGCTCGCCTCACACTTGTCTCCTCCTCCTGCATCAGCCTCTAAAGTGCTAGAACTGTAGGTGAGAGCCACCACACCTAGCTCTGATTTTTTGAGACTATTTGGGATGGACAAGACACCATGTAGTCAGGCAATCCTCACCCCGAGCCTCCTGCCTGTTCCCTAGTGCTAGGATTACAGGTAGGCCATCATGCCAGGCCTCTCCCACCTACACTTTTTAAATTATGTGTATTGTGTATGTGTGGCAGACAGAGGGCAACCTGTGAGAGTCAGTTCTCTCCTTCCACCATGTAGGGCTCAGGGACAGAACTCAGGTCTTCAGGCTTAGCAGCAAGTGCCTTTACCTGCTGAGCCATCTGGTGTACCCTTTCCCGGCTGATTCCTCAGCGTAACTCCAGAACAAGAAAAAGAGAGACATCTGGATCTAATGAAAGCTCCAATAGGGTTTGGATTTTCCTTTTTGGTAGTTCAGTTTACTACTGCCCATTACTCCCAGTCAACATGAAAGACCTGCCTCTAGAGGATCTGATCATTATTTTGTAGATTAGGGAACCCCACCTGGGAGCAGCCACAGTAACTTAGAAGCAACACAAGATGGACCCATTCTTTCTATCTGTGTTCAATTCCGTCTGCCTGGTGTACTATAGTACAGCTGGGTTTACAGGCCAGTTTCATGACCTTAATAGGAATTTTTCTGGAATGTAAATATCTTTTCAGAGCACATAACCTGTCCATTGACATTTTTAAAAGCACCAGAAAGGTGTACCCAGTCTTTATCTTATTATTATTATTATTATTATTATTATTTTAACATTTGTTATGTATATAGTGTGCTGTCTGTGTGTATGCTTACTTGCCAGAAGAGGGCACTAGATCTCATTAGAGATGGTTGTGAGCTACCATGTGGTTGCTGGGAATTGAACTCAGGACCTCTGGAAGATCAGCCAGTGCTCTTAACCTCCCAGTCTTTTTTTTTTTTTTTTTTTTTGAAACAGGGTTTCTCAGTAGCTATGGAGCCAGTCCTGGAACTCCCTCTGTAGCTCAGACTGGCCTCAAACTCACAGAGACCTGCATGCCTCTGCTTCTCTACTGCTGGAATTAAAAGTGTGTGCCACCACCGTCCAGCCCTGTTCTCCAATCTTTAGTAATTGAATTCTTTTCAATTATCTCATTGCTCCTGAATGTGTCTGGGAATTTCAAAAGCACTTGGTGTGGTTGGAGATGTAGCTCAATTGATAGAATGCTTGCCTGCAATGCTTACAGCCCTGGATTCGGACCCTCTGGTGTGGTACACATGTCTGTAATCCTAGCACTTGGGAATGGAGGCAATAGACTCAAAAATTCAAAGTTATTTTCAGCTGTATAGTAAGTTTGAAGCCAGCCTGGACTATATGAGACCTTGTTTTAAACAAACAAACAAACAAACAAACAGGACTTTTGTCATTTTCAATATTTTATAATTAATATAAACAGTATAAAGTACATAATAGTAAAGTAATTGTAATCTTGTTTTCAGTTGATTTTGTGTAACTATGAAATCATAACACAAAATGCCTGGCTTTGAGACCCAGATTTCAAACAACATATTGTGAACATAGTGGTGTGTACTTGTCATCCCAGCTGCTTGGGAGCCTGAGTCACCATGAGGGCCACTGGAGCTCACAAATGTGTGGCCATCCTGGGCAATTGTGAGCCTCTGTCCCAAAAGTAAAATAGAAGGAAAGAGGACTTCTTCTTTGGAAGCAAGTATATGTAAGATCTAGTTAGGGTTTTAGCTATAATACAGCACCATAAGATTGCTTTTTGTCATCTCAGAGATTTCTTATAGATAAGGTTTTGGAGTCTCTAGGGACTGAACCTATAGTCGAACCCAGTTAAATGCTTTGCCAGTGAGCTGTGTGCATGTTTTCACATTAAAAATTTCCCCCAGTTCTGGGGCTGAAACTCGGAGACTCACACACACTGGGAGAAGAGCCCTACCATTGAGCACTTCATTAACCCCACATTTTAATTTCTTTTACTTTTGAGGCAGTGTCTTGCTGTTATAGCCCAGGCTAACCTATAGGACTCTGTGTAACTCAGACTGGCCTCATACTTGTGACAATCTTCCTGCATCTGCCTCCAGGAATGCTGGGATTATAGCACAGCAGCTGGAGTTCTTTTTCTGCATGTGTGTGAAATGCATGTTTGCGTGTGTGAATGAGGGAACACGCCAGCTATGGTGCTCCTGGGGAGTCAGAGGACACAGAGGGTGTCGGTCTCTGTGACAATGGGCTTTACTTTTCTGTCAAGTCCTGCTCCACCCCAAGGCCTTCCCCTGATTCTGCCTCACATTTTCCCACAGGAGCACTGGAAGTACAGGCTGCTGCTACCACCTCTGGATTTGTGTGGGTTCTGGGGATTTGAACTTAGGTCCTCATTTTTATCCTGCAAGTATTTTTATTCACTGAACCATCTACCCAAGACTTAGAATACTTTTCTATTTACCACAAATGTAGTCCAAGCATATAATTGTTGTGTCAATTCCCATACAAATAACATATTATGCTTATAATTTTTTGAGCTAGAGTATCATGTAGCCCAGGTCTCAAACTTGCCATGTATCTGAGGGTGACTTCCACTTCCCAAGTCCTGGGATTACAGCCTTGTGTGATGGTGATGATTGCCCTCAAACTGCATAATGGCCTACCAGAGGGTAACTTTGAATTCCTGGTCTATGTCCCAGTCTCCCAAGTGCTAGTGTTATAGGCATGCACCATCAAGCCTAGCTGTTTTTATTCTTCTGATTGTTTTGTTTGGTGAGGGATCTGTTTTGATGTATGTATAATTTTAAATGGTTTCCATTAGTTTGTCATTGATTCCAAAGGATAAAACCATAAATTATTTATCCATTAAATTCCTACTTGACATTAGCTGTTCTCAACTTTGTGTGTGTGTGTGTGTGTGTGTGTGTGTGTGGTTTATTGAGATAGGGTTTCTCTGTGTTAACAGTCCTGGCATCTGCTTTGTTGACCAGGCTGGCCTTGAATTCACAGAGCTCCACCTGCCTCTGCTTCCTGAGTTCTGAGACTAAAGGCGTGTGCCACAAGTGCCTAGCTGTTCTCAACTTTTAAGAATATTTTATAATATGTATAGATTATATGTAATAATAGGTTTTATTATAACATTGAATACATATATAGCTCATGTCCATGTCCCCATTATCTTCTCTTGTCCTCCTTACCTTCTGTTTCTGTGTATTTTGTGTGTGACCCAATGAATTCCATTACATTTGTTAATAGGTACATGTTACACCACAGAAGAAAATATCCCCTCCTCCCCCAACCATCCATATATGTGTAAATCCTTCAGATGGCAGTGGCTGCCTCCTTGGAACAGTTAACACCAAGGCTAACGACATGACCATTGTAGTCCCCAATAGTGACAAAAGTCTTGAACCTGGTCCGCAGGTCAGTTCATGTCTGCTTCTGCACAAGCATAAACTTAGAACTTCACCCTTTAGGGATGCTCCCAGGAAAATATTGATTAATAGCAAATTCCTTAATGGGCAGGGAGTACAGCAGATTTCCTCCAGGGCTTGATCTTCATGTCCTTGACCAGGCGGCCCAACTTGGTAGCTTTGCCCCCATGAGCTCGGCATCCTTGACCATGGCCATGGCCTCAACCACAGCCACGGATCCAAGACCACTGCAGAGTCCTCCAGTCTAACGAGGGAAGAGGAGGGGGAGGAGGAGAAGCTTTATTAACGTTATTATTTAGAGTTAGTGATGTAGCTCAGTTGGTAGAGTGCTTGCCTAATATGCACAGAGCCCTGACTTTGATACCCAGAACTGTATTAGAAAAAAAATGAGCCGGGTGGTGGTGGTACACACCTTTAATCCCAAAACCCAGGAGGCAGAGGCAGGTGGATGTCTGTGAGTTCAAGGCCAGCCTGGTCTACAGAGCAAGTTCCAGGATAGCCAGGGCTACACAGAGAAACCTTGTCTTGAAAATAAATAAATAAATAAATAAATAAATAAATAAATAAATAAATAATCACCTAAGCAATAACAAAAATGGGTGTAATGGTACACTCTGATAATCATTTGGGATATGTGGGCAGGGAGATCAAAATTCAAGGTCACTTTTGCTACATATGGAGTTTGATAGACAAGCAGGAGAGAAATGAGACTCTTTTCAAACAATGTTTGGCCTCATTTCTAATATCTAATTACATGTAGTCTGCTTGTTCCATCTCCTGTTAGCATGACAAAATCTGATTGCTTGTTTTTGTGTGTATGTTTAATGTTTGCATGTCTCTCCCCTTTTCTATTAGCTTAGAAGTTATACAATAAATGATATTTTCACAGCTGTAAAGCTTTTATTATTGGGGTGGATTTCAGCAAAATACATTATGTGAATCTATGAAATTGTCAAACAATAAAGACCATATATACTCTTAGCATAGTTAAATAAAATCTTTATTAGCCTTTTTGGTTGGTTTGGTTTGATTTTTTGTTTTTTGGGACAGGGTTTTTCTGTGTAGCGCTGGCTGATCTGGAACTCTCTCCATAGCCAGGCTGGCCTCAAACTCAGAGATTCACCTGTCTCTGCCTCCTGAGTGCTGGGATTATAGCCTGAGATACCACTACCTGTATCTGTTTTTCAGACGAGATCAGGCACGTTCAGGGTGATATGGT
This sequence comes from Cricetiscus sungorus, assembly GCA_030556225.1. Classification (NCBI taxonomy): domain Eukaryota; kingdom Metazoa; phylum Chordata; class Mammalia; order Rodentia; family Cricetidae; genus Cricetiscus; species Cricetiscus sungorus. Next base: position 32,967,406 of record JANBXA010000588.1, read on the forward strand.
CATAGATCCTGCATATATTCTTAATCTTAAAATATAAACTGGGCATGTAATCCAAGTACCTGGGAGACAGGAGGGTCACAGTTTGAGTCCAGCTTGGGCTGTATAGTTAAACCTTGTCTCAAACAAACAAACACCAAAACGTAATTTAATTCAGTATGATATACTAGATGACATTTTTACTATTTCATTAATTCTTAGGAAACACTATTATTGTAAATTTGATAGTATGTTTCCAGCTAAGTATGAACACTATGAACTGTCTGCACTTTAAGATGCCACCCCAACTGCCTAGATAAGAAAATGTGTGGCTGGAGAGATAGTTCACTGGTAAACTGAGATCAGTTTCTGGCATCCACATGAAACCCACAGGCACAGCCAAATGTACCCATAATTCCAGCACTGTAGAGGCTGCACAGACAGATCCCTACTGGCTGAGCTAAAAGCTAGTGAGAGACATCTCAAAAACAAGGTGGACAGCACCTAAGGTAACACACACACACACACACACACCCAAAAAGAAAAAAAAAGGAAAATATTTCAATCTGTGCTTCTTGGGATGAATGAAAGATGATACACTTTTCTTAGTACATTAAAGATACCACTCTGCTATTTTCCAGTTTCTGTGTTATTAGTGAGAAATAACTTTGATGGCTGTTTGTAATTATCTGTCTTATGTCTAGGCTGTCTCAAACTCAACACATAGCCAAGAATGACCTTGAACGTCTGTCGCCCTGCTCCCTCCACTCCTGAATGCTATGATAACATGGTGTATGCCACCATGTCTGGCTTACCATTAGCTACCTTTTTTCCTTTCCTTTCCTTCTTAGAAACTACTTTTGTTTGTTTCTTTGCTTTTTGAGACAGTACTTTGCTGTGTAGCCCTGGCTGTCCTGGAACTAGCTCTGTGGACAGGCTGGCTTGGAACTCAGAGAGATCCACCTACCTCTGCCTCCCAAGGCCTGGGATTAAAGGTGTACAACACCACTGCCCAGGCATAGCTCCTTTTATTTATTTATTTATTTATTTATTTATTTATTTATTTATTTTTTGTTTGTTTGTTTGTTTATGTATTTATTTAGTGTGTCAGATGAGGAAGTCAGATTTCTTGGGTAGAATTACAGCTGGTTGTGAACCACCCAACCTAGGTACTAGGAACTGAATTTGTATCCTCTGGCAGAGCAGCACTCCCTTAATGTCTCTCTAGCCCCTAGAAACTATTTCTCTCTTCTTTTTCTCTAGATATATTTTATGTACATGAATATGATGTAGGGTGTCCTTCTGTAGGCTTTGTATATGTGTTGCTTTTATTGGTTGGTGAATAAAGCTGTTTCAGGCAATGGCACGCAGAATATACCTAGGAGGGAATTCCAAACAAAGATAAGAGAGAGAAGGAAGACAGGGTTAAGGAGATACCATGTAGCTGCCAGGGAGCAAGATGCCAGGGGCATCACTGGTAAGCTACAACACGTGATGATTCACAGATTAATAGAAATGTGTTAGTATTTTGAGAGAGAGCTAGCCATTGGCCAAAGAATTGTAACTGATATTAAGCCTTAGAGTGGTTATTTCATAAGAGTCTGTGGGAACCTGATTGGTGGAGAGAGACAGGTCCAGTAGGCCTGGACAAGACAGAGAAAAGTCAGTGACAACTTATGCTGGAGAGGATGTGGAGAAAGGGGAACACTCCTCCACTGCTGGTGGGAGTGCAAACTTGTACAGCCATTTTGGAGATCAGTATGGCAGTTCCTCAGGAAAATGGGAATCAGTCTACCACAGGACCCAGCAATCCCACTCTTAGGTGTATACCCAAATGATCCACATCCATGCAACAAAGACTTCTGTTCAACTATGTTCATAGCAGCACTATTTGTAATAGCAAGAACCTGGAAGCAACCTAGATGCCTCTCAACTGAAGAATAGATAAAGAAGATGTGGCACATTTACACAATGGGATACTACTCTGCAGAAAAAAAAAATGGAATCTTGAAATTCACAGGCAAATGGATGGAACTTGAAGAAACCATCCTGAATGAGGTAACCCAGTCACAAAAAGAGGAACGTGGTATGTACGCACTCATATATGGATATTAGACATAGAGCAAAGGATCACCAGCCTATAATTCCCACCACCAGAGGAACTAGGGTACAAGGAGGAATCAAAGAGATTCATACAAGGTCCCTCATAGAAGCGAAAAGGAACAAGATCTCCTGAGCATATTGGGAGTGGGGAGGCAGTGAATGGAGAAGGAGCTAGGAGAAAGAGAAGGGGAGGAGAGGAAAGCATGTGGGACTAGTAAGATTGAGTCAGGGGAGGGATAGACGAGAGAGAGGAGGGAGGGAGAGATACCATAAACTGACTCTAGAGAAATGTCCAGAGACCTACAAGACTGACCCCAACTAACAATTTGAGCAATAGTGGAAAGGCTACCATAAATGCCCTTTCCTAATAATGAGATTGATGACTAACTTATCCACCATCATAGAGCCCTCATCTAGTAGCTGATGGAAACAGAAGCAGACACCCACAGCTAAACACTGAGCCGAACTGGATTCCAGATGCAGAGAGGGAGGACAACACCAGGCTACAGAAACCCACAGAAACAGCTGACCTAAACAAGGAGGAGTTAATGGGCCCCCAGACTGATAGCTGGGTAAAAACTATTGGACCGATTCAGACCCCCTTAACATGGGTCTCGGTTAGAAGGTCTGGGCAGTCTAAGGGACCTCTGACATTGGAACCAGGATGTATCCCTGGCGCCCAAAAGGACTTTGGGAGCACATTCCCCATGGAGGGATACTCCCTTAGCCTAGAAGCAGGAGGAAGGGCCTAGTCCCTACTCCAAATGACTTGACAGATTAAGATGACCCCTCCAGGAAGGCATCACTCTCCCTGTGGAGTTGGGGGGGTGATGGGATGGGAGGGTGGTAGGGGATGGGATGGGAGGGGGGGACGGAGGGAGAGGGCACTGGGATTGATATGTAAAATAAGAAAAATAACTAAATTTTAAAAAAAGATAGTTATTTCTTCAGAATTTGGAGAGAGAGAGAGAGAGAGAGGAGAGCTCCCTTCTTCATGAATATTTTGCTTTCATGTGTTTATTTGCACCACATGTGTTGCTGATGCCCTCGGAGCTCAGAAGGTATTGGATCCCCTGGAACTGGAGTTACAGATGGTTGTGTCTCACCACGTGGGTGGGTGCTGGGAATTGAACCTAGGTCTTCTGCAAGAGCCTCAGTTCTAAACTGTTGAGTCATCTCTCCAGAAACTATTTTTAATTTTTTTGCAGCGTATGTATTTGTGTGTATGTGTGTGTGGTGTATGATGTGTACATACGTGTCATCTGCACATGTGCTTGGAGGTCTGAAGAGCATGCTGGGTGTCCTTCCTTATCCTCTACTCTATTCCTGTGAGGCAGGGCCACTTCCTGAACTTGGACCTCGTGAGCTTTTTTGTTTGTTTTGCTTTGTTTTGTTTTGTTTTGTTTTTTTTCCTCTAGCCTGGCAGACAGTTAGCCTCAGAAATCCTCCTGTCTCCACCCCCGCCTGCCCAGTGCAGGCTACAGGTGTATTCAGGACCAAGGTTTGTTACATGGGTGCATGACTCTGAACTTCTGACTTCAAGCTTGTGCATCAAGCCATCTTAACCATTGGGCCATCTCTTCAGCCCTTTATAGCATTGGTAGATACATATGGAAACGTCTCCAGGGTTTTTCTGTGTTTTCTTGATTCCTGCACTCTCAGAGATCACGCCACACAATTCAGCAGCATTTGCTTCCGCTAGTAGTAAGATTGATAGGTGAGTATTAAATTATCTATAGGTGAGTATTAAGTGATTGACAGGCAAGTGTTAAGTTTAGAAAAATGTAAAGCAGCTCTCCAGGTCAGCATGATAGTTGCCATTTTTCTGGAAGCTGTTGAGTTGGCTAGGACAGTACCTCAGAATAAGTATCTTAAGGTGGAGTCCCACTTGCTGTTACTTATTGTAAGAGTTTGTGTGGGCTCTAATGTTTGTGGGTTTTGATCCTCAGGGCACAGGCTTAGTTAATTAATTGGCCATTTCTCTTTATAGGCCTATTCTGATCCACCTCTTGAAATGGTTCCTACCAGGAACCCAATCATATACAACAAAAAGGCAGCTGACCCAGTCCATCCTGACCTTGCCAGCTTGTTGGTGGAAAACAAGACTCTTTTAGCTGAGGTATATGGCTTCCAAAAACAAAACTGGGGAATTACATCTTCTGTGAACATTTAGGAGAGAAATTTCTGTGAATGGCATGAGGCATTTTCTTAACCCAGCTTTGTCCCTTCCCCTCTACATCAAACTCTCATCACTGCAAACACAGTTTACACTCCTGTCTGCCTTTGCCAACCCTACAGAAGAAGGTGCCTAGCTCAGGGCTTTTGAGTTGAGTCAGCTTTGGAATTCAGCACACTGCTTGTGGGATACCATGCTTAAAACTTATCATCACATAGGGCCTAGAGAGATGGCTCAGCAGTTAAGAGCACTGACTGCTCTTCCAGAGGGCCTGGGTTTGATTCCCAGAACCCACTTGGTGGCTCCACTTCTGGTCAAGACACCAGCCACATGTGGCACATAGATATGCATGAAGACAAAACACCCATAGACATAAAATGAAAAAATTTAAAAGTAAATAGAAATTTGTGGCATAGTAGTAAGTCAATATGTGCAAGCATGTGTCTCTCTCTCTCTCTCTCTCTCTCTCTCTCTCTCTCTCTCTCTCTCTCTCTCTCTCTCTCTCTCTCTCGTGTGTGTGTGTGTGTGTGTGTGTGTGTGTGTGTGTGTGTGTGTGTGTGTGTACAAAACAGCTGAGGCTCTAACCTGGGACTTTGCACATGCAGGACAAATATTCTACCACTGAGCTACACTGCCTGTCCTAAATATTTTTAGTGGAAGGAATAAGTTCTTATTTTTAGCACAAATATCTACTAGCTTCATTTAATACTTGGTAAAAATCTGAGTGACGTCACATGAACTGCATTTGTAGGAACTGCCTTGACTTTTACCTTCTGTGATGAAGTGTGGGGAGTGTTTGTGGAAATGCTTCAACTGAGTCTGACTATCCTCAGGGTCTGTTGACTGAGACGGGGGCTTCTAGTAACGATGGCTAGTGGCTCACTGGTCTTTGTCATCATGAAGGGCTCTGTACTGTTTCTTCTGTTCCAACGCTCGTTGGAATGCTTCAAACGAGGGCTACCAGTTGGGTTAGCAGATCTCTCTGTGGCCGCACTTGCTTCCTACAGCTACTATGGCAAGGCATGGGGCTGAGTGCTTAAACTACAGTATTTTCTAGTGGTCACAAGCTAGAAGTTTGAGACAAGGTGTCAGCAGCTTTGTTTCTCCTGAGATGTTTCCCTTGGGTTGTAGGTGGTGATCTTATCCCGGTGTCTCCCCCAGCATCTGTGTTCAAGTCCCCCTTCTTCTCCTCCACCTCCTCCATTTCTGAAGATTAGTTTTATTTATATTTATGTGTTTATCTTGGTATACATCTGTGAGCATGCATGCAGGTGCCTCGGGTTTAGGAGAGGGTAATAGGTCTCTTGGCGCTGAAGTTACAGGTGTCTGTGAGCTACCTGATATGGGTGCTGGGAACTGAATACCAGTTTTCTCCAAAAGCAGCAAGGTGTCTAACTGTGGAGTCATCTCTGCAGCCCCAAGCTTGCTCCTCTTATGAGGAGCTGGTGAGGAGGCTCAGTGGGTAAAGCTGGTGAGGTGGCCTGAGTTCAGTCCCTGGGACCCACATAATATAAGAGAAAATCAGCTCTACGAGGTGTCTTCTGATCACCATATGCAACAGACAGAACACACACACACACACACACACACACACACACACACACACTATTGTAATGCCTTTTTTTTTTTAAAGGACATCAACCATGATGGATTAGGGATGACCTTAATAATGAAAAATTGCTCTTGTAACTTAACCTGTTTCTCTTAACCTACATTTTGCCTCAGGGCTCTTTGCCTTTTTTGCTCCCTCCTTCCCTCCCTCCCTCTCTTTTTCCCTCCCTCCCTCCCTCCCTCCCTCCCTCCCTCCCTCCTTCCTTCCTTCCTTCCTTCCTTCCTTCCTTCCTTCCTGCAGGATGAACAAATGTAACACATCTTTGCTTAGCTAAAATAATATTCCACAACATGAGGTATTTGGGATTACAACTTCGATATACTAACTTGGAGTTCATTTTATTTGCTCCTTTTCTGCCAAGACTTTCAGTAAAGTTACTGAAAGTTCTTTGCTCTCTCATCTACCAATAGCTTGATTCCAGATTTCATGTAAGAAGACACCAATATAGATATGAGGGGCTAGGGTCGTCACTAAGCTGGTAGAGTGCTTACCTTCCCTGTAAAAGGCCTAGATTTGATACCCAGCCCCACAAAAAGAATGCATGTATTTATTTATTTATATGTGTACATATTTCTATTTTGTATTTCTCTTTATTTTAGATTTTACATTTAAAAGTACATTTGTCTCTATGTGGGATGGTACATACTTATAACCCCACTATTAGGAGCCTGAAGAAGGCAATTGAATTTGAGGACAGCCTGGGTTACATGAGACCTTGTCTCAAAAAACAAAAACAAGACTGGAGATTGGGGAGGTGTCTTAATTGGTCAAGTATTTGTCATGCATGTGTGAGGAACTGATTTAGGACCCTTAGAACCCCTTTAAAAAGCCAGGTACTGGGGCAGGAGAGATGGCTTAGTGGTTGAGAGCACTGACTGATCCTTCAGAGGTCCCGAGTTCAATTCCCAGCACCCACATGGTGGCTTGCAACCATCTATAGTGGAATCTGCTGCCCTCTTCTGGCATAAAGTCATACATGCAGATAGGAGGCTCATATAAATAAATAAATAAATAAATAAATAAATATTGTTAAAAACCCAGGTGCTATAGCATGCACCTGCTGCTCTCTTCTGGCATAAAATCATACATGCAGATAGGAGGCTCATATAAATAAATAAATAAATATTTTTTAAAAACCCAGGCACTATAGCATGCACCTGTAATCTCCATGCCAGGAGGCAGAGACAGGGACAGCCTTAGGTTTGCTAGCTAAACCTGTGAGATCCAGGCTCAGTGAGACCTTGTTTAAAGCATTATAATGGCTGGGCATTGGTGGCACACGCCTTTAATTCCAGCACTTGGGAGGCAGAGGCAGGTGGATCTCTGTGAGTTCAAGGCCAGCCTGGTCTACAGAGCTAGTTCCAGATAGGCTTCAGTACAGGCAATACAGAGAAACCCTGCCTTGAAAAACAAAAACAAAACAAAACAAACAAACAAACAAAAACCATTAAGATGGAGGGGCCAGTGAGGTGGCTTAGCCAGTAGAGGCACCTAACAGTGTCAGCCTGGCCACTTAAATTTGATCTCCAGAATCCATGTATATTAGTTACTCTTTTGTTGCTGTGATAAAATGCCAGGACCAAACACAACTTAAGAATTTAGTTTGGGTTACAGTTTCAGAGAGCTAGATATACACAGCGATAGGAAAGGCATTGTGGCAGGAGCAGAAAGCTATTACACCTCAACGGCATATGGGAAGCAGATGTCAAAGGGGAAGTGGGATGAAGCTGTAGAGTCAAAGCCTGCCTCCAGTGATGTACTTCCTCCAGCAAGGCTGTACCACCTAAAGGTTCCATAAACCCCTCCAAACTGCACCGCCAATGGGGACCATGTGCGTCTTAGGGGACATTTCTCACTCAAGCCACAACACCTAGTAAAGATGGAGAGGACAACACTTCACAGAATGGCCCTCTGACTCCTACATGTGCATATGTCATGTCATGTGCATACACACACACACACACACACACACACACACACACACACAGAGTAACAATAACAACAGCAATAATAAAAATTTAAAGCATCAAGTGAAGAGCAATTGAGGTGAGAAAGACAGCTGACATTGACCTTTGATCTCTACAACACACACACACACACACACACACACACACACACACACACACACACCAAAGCCAAGAAAAACAGTGTATATGTTGTCTAGTTTAGACCTTTTGTCTCCCTTTTTAGACCAGGCTGACCTCAAACTCTCAGAGATCCACTCTTCCTGCCTTCCAAGTGCTGGGATTAAAAGTGTGTGCCACTGTGCCCAGCTCTAATTTGCTTTCCATTGCTGTGACAAACATCATGACCAAAAGCAGTCTGGGGAGGAAGGGGTTTACTTCACGTTACAGAACCCTAAGACCATCATCAAGAGGAGTCAAGGCAGGAACCTGAAGGCCAGGACTGAAACAGAGACCATAGAGGATGCTGTGTCCTGACTTGCTCTCCATGCCACGTCCAGCCTGCTTCCTTCCATGGTGACACTGCCCCCAGTGCACTGGGCCCTCCTACATCAATTATTTATCAAGAAAATGCCCCATACACTTGCCTGTGGGCAATCGAATGAAGGCATTTTTTTTTTTTTTCCCAGTTGAGGTCTCCTCTTCCCATATGACTCTCATTCATGTCAAGCTAACAAAAAAAAAAAAAAAACAAAAAAAAAAAACTAACCAGCACGTTTTTCATGTTACCATTATAATTAATTACACAGTAAATGGGCTGTCAAGACATTAGAGCCAGTTAGACTTAAGAAAATATCCCCTATTGTTTGATAAGGCTCTAGGAGGGAAGGCTCCTGATGGATCAGATTTCCATAGCACTGAGAGAGTCCTCGTTTGTTCTTGATCTAAAGTGAGTAAAGCAAGATGGGCTTCAGATGAGGAGAGAGAGAGAGGGAGAAAAAGAGAGAGAGAGAAGTGGGAGAGAGAGCAGAGCGATGAGGAGAGGAGAGGTAGATAGAAATGCTTGCTTGAAGGAACATTTGTAAACATCTGCCTTCAGGATCCAGGACTACTACTCTCCACCCAACAGTCATGGCACATACTGCGGTAACAGGGAGGGACCACAGCAACATTCTCCTCTACAGCACAACCTAATAATAACACTTGAAAAGTTTGGGGTTCTGTTAGATTGGACTTGGATACAACCATTAGTAAGTTTGGTGTATCCATGAGGTGTGTGTGTGTGTGTGTGTGTGTGTGTGTGTGTGTGTGTGTGTGTGTGTATTCACACACAGGTGTATGTACGATAAACACACTATTTTGACTGGACTGTATTCTATGAATATAGACGTTTATGGTCTTTGTTTAAGACATATTCTCACCATGTAGGTCAAATTGGCCTTGAACTTGCAATCTTCATGCTTCAGTTCCTGAGTGCTTGAGAGAGTTAGTTCTCTCCTTCCACCACGAGAGTCCCAGGGATGTTGCTTTGGTTGTTGAGCTTGGCAGCAAATGCCTTTATCTGCTGAGTCATCTTTCTGGCCTTTAAAAAGCTTTTAAAGCAAATTGCCAATACAGGTTTTGGGAACTTTAAAGAAAATATGTAAATTATTTTCAAGAATTTCAGAGATTTTCCTTGGTTGGTTGCTTTGAGATGGTGTCTCACTACATGGTCCTGGCTAGTCTTGAACTCATGAGTTCAATTGATTCTCTGCTTTAGGTTCCCAAGTGGCTCAGACTACAGCCATGTGCCAAAGTACTTGGCTTGTTACACTACCGTGATTGGCTTTCAAAGTATTGTTTTCTGAAACTACCCTCTGTGGACATATAAACATCTAAAAGGATTTTTAGGGTCCTTTTGTTATAGGTGCCATATGCAATAAAATGTATTCCACCAGGTGAGGTGATCTGCACATGTAAGCCCAGTGCTCTGGAGGCTTCGTTAGGAGGCTATGTCAGAGGCTAACCTGGTCTACATAGGGACTATGGATGCAACTCAATAGTAAAGTGTGTGCCTAGCCATATGCAAGTCTCTGACTTTGATCTCCACCTACACCTCCAGAAGTATTCCTTAATTCCTATTGGCATTTTCTAATATAATAAAACTTTCAAAGCCAGAGCCAGAGAAATATTTCATCAGGTAAAGGTGCCTGTTGCCAAAAGACTGACAACCTGAGTTTAATCCCCAGGAAACTGGTGGTGGAAAGACAGAACCAACTCCTGCACATTGACCTCTGATCTCTGCATATGTTCCATGGCATGTGCCTCCCAGCCCTAACCTACCCCCCCACCACACACACACAAAGAAATACAATTTTAAAAAGAAAAAATTCAAGCCAGGCACGGTTGCACACTTCTATAGAGCCAGTACTCAGGAGGCTGAATAAATAAGATGCTGAGTTTTAGATCAGCCTGGATTGCCTAATGAGACCCTGTCTCCAAATAAAATTTACTGACAGTTATTTTTATATGCTATCCTCATGTTAATGTTATAAAAGGAAGTTTAGTGATTCCAACAAGATACCTGAACCTCAGTATGAGTCATCTCTGCCTTCCTCAGCAACCTACCATTTAGTCCCACAGGACCCAATTGTCTTGATAAGGCAGTTTTCCTCTTCATGGGATGCCTTTCAATTTTTTGTTATAATTAACCTTATCTCTTTGTATAACATGCAAAAATAATTGCAATGTGTTTCTGTTCTATAACGGAGAAACAGGTGCAAGAGATCTATATTTGGGTGAGGCCAGATATAGAAGGGATTAAATATGAGCCTATTCAGTTGGTGATTGTGTGGACTAGTTTAGGGAAGATGGTATTGAGATAAAACTCTTGCATGCTTGCATAGATGGGGTGCAGTGGCAATGAGTTAAGATGTCACTGGTAATATATAACATGGAATATTGTAAGTTAGGTACAAATCAAATGTGTTTTAAAGATATATATAAAATATATACATATTATATATATATATGGGTGTTTGCCTGCATGTATATTTGGCCAAAAGAGGACATCAGAGCCTCTGGAACTGGGGTTGCAGACAGTTGCGAGCTGTCGTGTGGTGCTGGGTGCTGAGAACCAAACCTGGGTCTTCTGCGAAGATTAGCCAGCGCTTTTACCCTGTGTGGAAGGAGGAGGACTTCCCCGATAAAATAGGTGACTATACTGAGGGCAAGAACGGATAACAGGAGGAGACTATGGCAGGTCTGTGGGCCACACCCTGTCTGTCCCTAACATGAATCAGCTCTAGGTGTCCCCATCCTCATGCTCTCCATCAGCCCCTCAGCACTGTCCCAGAGAAGACCTTCATCACAATTGTCCTCCACAGTTGCTGATTCCAGCTCACTGCAGCAAGGAGTGCATCTGGGTCTCCGAAGGTCACCTGCTTTCCCTCACAGTCTCCTTTTGAAGCTGCACTGTCTAGGATGTGGGTGGAATTCTCCTGGAGCTGTAATGAAGCCATCATTGGTCTAGTGCTTGCTTTCCCTTTACCCCCATAAGCTTGGTGTTTTACGCAAGGGATGCAAGGCCATGTTCAGGATCCCTCATACTGGCAATAAGAAACCCCACACAGACTGTGACTGGAGGGGACGCACATTCTTCCAGCTCGTCTACAAATGCTGGCCCTGCCTAGATGTGGTTTCATAGACTGCATAGGCATTCACAGTGGTTCTTAAATGAGGCATGTATTTCACTTACCAGCAAACACAGAGATGTTGGTTGGGTCAAGCTTTTCTAACCCCATGAAATTGGGTCTGCAGCTAGGAGTGGTGAGAGAATGAAAATGACACGCGCACGCACACACACACACACACACACACACACACACCCTTCTTTAGAGAACTGCTACTCAGGACATACATACATATACACAAACACACACACACACACACACACACACACACACACACACACACACACACAGAGAACACCTGGGATCAGGTGGCTGCGCAAGCTCTAATGGACCAGCAGTGGGGGAGGACTTATCTGGTCCCTATAGGAGTTTTTTTTGTAGTGGAGCAGCCTCTCAGGCAATAGACATATGGAAGGATGAAGCTGCATTTGCTAGTTTTGAACACATTGATCAATTCTTTATAAACACTCCTACCTGGAGGAGAGGAACCTGGGGTGGGTCTGATTCCTTGGTCCTTGGCATGGCAGGCTCTTTTCAAACAATGCACACTCACCCAGAACTTCTGTAGCTCAGGGTGGAGCTTGTTCCCTATAGTCGAGCAACCATTGAAGAGAAACACAAAGAAACTATGAAGTACTCGTTACCAGTCTCTGCAAAGACAGCAGGGAGCAGATCCAGATGTGGCAGGTGTCTGGGAGTCCTGAGGTGTAGATCTGGACAATAAATAGGAGACAAAATGACAGTGATCCCTTTCTCACATGCTTGCCTACAGGAAGTGGGCTGGAGCTCTGGCTGGGTTTGGCTGGTGAATCTTCGTGGTCACGTGAGTGTGAGCCAGTGGCATGGCTCTAGTAAATAGCCACTGGCTCAGCAGTCACTCTGTGCTGTGACAGTTCTCTGGGTTGCCTGTGGTTCTGGGCTCTGGTGTGCTGAGCTTCTTAGGCCCTGGAGGACTAGTCAGTAGCATGTATCATGCTCTATCAGGCTGCTGTACCTTCGAGGAAGAGCTCTGAAAACAGGCGGGTAGAGTCATTCCAGCATGTAGACCCTTGAACCAGTGAAATCAAGTGCAAAATAAATGTTTGGAAAACCTAACTAGACAAAGATGGATTTCAACCCCGAGATCTTGTGGCTGAGGAGTCAAGGTCATTGAACATTTGGAACATGAGCACAGGTTTCTGTCTGTCGCTGTAGCCCTATTTACTGTCTGTTTGCTTTATTTATTATTACTATTATCGTTATTGTTATTTTTCTAGACAGACTTTCACTGTATATATAGACAGGCTGTCCTTGATCACTTCTGACCTTCCTGCTGGTGTGAGCCACCACACCCCACTGATGACTATTATTATTATTAAGGCTGGCTTTCACTATGTATGCAGACAGATAGAGATGGCCTTGAACACTGACCCTCCTGCTTGTGTGAGCCACCGCACCCCCTTCTCCTCTTCCTCCTTCACTGACCTCTGCTGTTCTTGGACTTGCTTTTCCCCCAGCAAGTCATCTCCCTTGTTTCTCTTCATAACTTTATGATCTCTTCTTCCCTTTATCTGTCTTTTAAAAATATTTTCAAATTTTATTTTATCACTTTATGTGTATAGGTGTTTGTGTGCATGCGTGTCTGTGCACCCACCCACACACCCGTGCCCACAGAGGTCAGAAGAGGGTGTCGGTTCCCTAACTCGGATTAGAGATGGTTGTGAGACAGCATGGAGGTACTGGGAATTAAACCTGGGTCTTCTGGAAGTACAATTAGTGCTTTTAACTACCAAGCAATCTCTCTGTTTTGTCTGTCTTAAAATACAGCTAGCCATTTCATTTGTTTGCTTGCTTGCTTGTTTATTTTGGAGACAGAGTTTCTCTCCATAGTCCTGGCTGTCCTGGAGCTCACTACGTAGAGCATGCTGGCCTTCAACTCACAAAGACCTGCCTGCCTCTGCTTTCTGAGTGCTGGGATTAAAGACGTGTGTCTTTTTAGTCTTTTCTCTTCCTCTGTATTCTCCCCTTCTATTTTCCCACCAGCACAAGTAAGATCAGAAACCAAGACAGGGTTAGTGAGTCACACACCAGAAAGCTGGACATCTAAGGCTAACTCATTGCTCCTTTCTGACAGAAATCCCCAAATCCATTATTCCTGGATTCAGTAGTTACAAAAGTATAAAGACTCACACAATTTTAATGTTAATAAACTATTTATTTCAAAGTGCTGTGCCATTGTATTTTATCTGAAGGGGCTTTAACCCTTAAGACACACTGTTAAGGAGTAGGTGCCAAAGGCTTTATCCTCTAGTAATATGTAACTTATAGCCACAGTGACTTAACATTACAAATGCTTAAAAGCAAGATGCGAAGTTAGTGTAATGCTTTCTTTTTCCTTCTCATTAGCTTAGAAATCTTCAAAGCAAGCTTTTCATAAGAGAAACTTCGTTGCAAGAAATGAAGACCGAATTAGCTAGTTACAAAGAAAGTAATGCCCAGCAGTCGCTACAGATAATGTCCTTGAGAGATGATGTCAAGAACCTTCAGGACCACATTGCTTCTCTAAGGAAAATTAAGGTTTTGAAAGACGCAAATTCTCAGAATCTCGGAAGAGGCAACTGGGACCTAACCGAGAGAGTTATAGATCTAGAGAACCGCCTAAGGTGGGGATTTCCTGGTCTGTTTTCCTACATACCTTTTGCCATATGTTTTCAAATCATATATAACCCACATTCCTGATTCTATTGGGGGGTGTGCTGGTTAGGTTTTTTTTTCCCCTCAACTTGATACAAGAGTGTAATTTGGGGAAAGGGAATAGCTGCTACACAGACCCCCCCCCATATATGTTTCGTCATACTGAACATTGGTGGAGCTGCTTTCATAGCATTGTTGATCACTTGGTGTCCTACGCAGAGAACATCTGGTGGAAAGAGAGAAGGTGGGGCGGAAGGCAGAACTGGAGAAAAGATGGCCCTGCTCCAGCAGATTCTCTTCCTGTTTGAATCTGAAAGAACCAGAAGATTCCTTGGATATTTTCCCTGTGAAGGTGAGAGTGAGTTTTGACTGTTGCCCCAAGAGAAAAGGGGACGCGTTGGGTAGGGTGCCAGTTCTCCTGTGAACGGAAAACCCAGCGAAGGCCAGTGAAGGGACTGCACTGAGGACTGCAAGGTGAGTTTACAGAAAGATTTGGAGGGGAGGAATGGAGCTGGGGTGGGGGTGGGGGTGATGAGGAAGTGAGATTCTGGCGCTGACCATTTCCTATTATTAGCTGAATACACTGGGCTTTGTGTCTCTGGTGTAGAGGGCCAGGCACAGGTACCACAAGCCAGGGTGCTATTGGGTCATCAACTTTGGCCATTGAGATCTAGCACAAGGATTCTAGGAGGGAGTGTATGTGAAAGAGAACGGGAGGTGGGCAGATCATTGTCAAAGGACTTGTGAAAGTTTACCGTGAGCTCCTTAGACCATGGCAATTTCTTACATCATCGAATGCAGAACAAAGACCTGCATGACCCAGTTACTGTGAGGGATCCCATTAGAAAAAATCAGAGCCTGAAGAGATGGTCCAGCAATTAAGAATTTTTGTTGAGCAAGCATCAGGAGCAGAGTCTGCATCCCATGTGACAGCCAGGCATGGTCAGGCATGTCTACAGCCCCAGCACAGAAGGGGCCAGGATGGCGTGATCTCTGTGGCTTTCTGGCTGCCAGGGTTAGCACGATCCTCCTCAAGGAATAAAGCAGAGAGTGATAGACGCCTTCCTCCGACCCTCTGTACTTTCAAGCACAGGGGCACACACAGCTGTGTACACGTGTGTATATGTCACATGCACATTCAGTACATTGAGTAAGTCCAATTTTTATTTGCATCTCAAGTAATTGGGCTTAGGACTTTTCCCCCTTTGAGCTTTTGTTACAGATCTCTCATTTCTAAATAATTAATAAATAAATAATTAATAAATAAATAAAAGACCCTCTAAGAATTGGAACCCATGTGGTTTTCTTCAGCGTTCTTTTTCCCTTCAGGATTTTAGTGATACATTATTCCTTCCATTGTTGTTGCTGTTGTTGTTTCCTGTCCCTCAACCTCACCTAACAACAATAACAACAACAAAACCCCCACAACTAAACTTGCTGACCCAGCTGGTAGCCTTCTCCCATGGGAGGAGCTTAGCAGGGCTAGCAGCATGGCTCAGCTGGTAAAATCCCTCAGTGAAGAAGTCTGACTGTTATTCAGTCCTCAGGCCCAATGGTAGAAGGAGAGAACCAATTTCCAGAAGTTGTCCTCTGACCTCTATATTTACGCCGTGGCATGTGTGTGTTTGCACTCACACACATTCTACATACATACAACAAGGAGTACTTTTTAATAATAATAAAAAATAAACCCAGGGATATCTTTTTTCTTGTCATAATTACAATACAAATAGTCCAGGAGGAAGTGCTATGACTTCTTTCATTTACATTTTGAGGTTGTTATATTTGATAAGCATGACTTTTTTTTTTCCCTTGCAGTATTAGGGACTGAATTTAGGACCTCCAGAATGTCAGGCAAGCACTCTGTCTACCACAGAGCTCTAGCTTCAGCTCTTCTGGAGTATAATTGTTTATGAAAACACCTGTTTCCTTGATAGCTCTTTACATAATGGCTTCAGTATTCATTGACGACCCTTGCCTGCATAGGTTACTACATTAGGAGTTACAAATGAAGGTTTCTAGCTGGGCATGGTGGCACGCAGCTGCAATTCCAACACTAGGGAAGGCTGAGCAGATTTCACATGAGCACCATGGTATATGCTACCTCTCTCAGTGATAAGTAAAATAATAAAAAATAATAAAATAAAGTGATAACTTAAATTCGTTCTACACCTTGAGCTGGAATACGTTTGTAGAGTTGGCCTCTATCAATAAGGCCTTTGGGCAGGCTGTGTCAATGCCTACCCTTTGCTATTATCTCCCTCCTTTTAAATCCATGCCTTTGATCTTATGTGACTCTAATGTTTCTTATTTTTTGTTTTTGTTTTTCAAGACAGGTTTTCTTTTTGTAGCCCTGGCTTTCCTGGAATTTTCTCATAGACCAGGCTAGTTTCAAACTCATGGCTTTTTGTTTGTTTGTTTTGTTTTTGTTTTTCAAGACAGGGTATCTCTGTGTAGCCCTGGCTGTCCTGGAACTCGCTCTATAGATCAGGCTGGCCTTGAACTCACAAAGATCCACCTGCCTCTCAAGTGCTGAAATTAAAGGAGTGTGCCACCACCACCCAGCTAAACTCATGACTCTTAGTGTTTCTAATGAAGGGTCTTTTCTCTTAAGGTTTTGTATTATTACTATATTCATAGTTCATAAGAAGGGACAAAGATATGTCCATATTAAGTTTCAGATGAGAAGTTTAACCCTGTGTTGGTACATTTAGGACAATGGTGAAGCCTCCAACTTTGAGAGAGACATTGTTTACTCTGAAGGACCAATTGATGGGCAAAACATTGGCGGTAAATGTCAACAAGATTTGATCCACAAAGAAAAACTAACATCTGAGTTAGAAAGACCTCCATACTCCTGCAGCTGGGAAACCACACCTGAGCAGTCCCATCACCAGGATTTCCTTGGTCAGTTGGCTACTCTGTTGAGTGACAGCATTGGCCCCATACTAGCCACAGAGGAAGCCGTGAAAGAGAGGATCCAGGAAATGGGTGCAAATGAACAGTTGTGGAAATCTGTAAGTATACTGTCAAAAAAGTTATTCTTTCCAGTTTAATTAATGTAGTCTCTCTCTCTCTCTCTCTCTCTCTCTCTCTCTCTCTCTCTCTCTCTCTCTCTCTCTCTCTCTCTGTGTGTGTGTGTGTGTGTGTGTGTGTGTGTGTGTGTGTACCTACGCATGTGGATATGCGTAGGTCGATGCTTATGGAGGAGGCCAGAGGTTGACCCTGGGTGTGTTCACTAACTCACTGATTTGACCACTCTGGCTGGCCAGTGGGCTCTAGGCATCTGTCTGCCCCTAGCACTTGAATTACAGATGTGCACCAAGCTTTTTATGAGTGGTGAGCATGTTGGCACAGCAAACACTTTACCATTTAAGCCGTCTCCTCTTTCCCCAATTTTTATTAGTTTAATATGTAGATTTTGATATTAGCCAATTAGTAATATCTTTTATTTCATTGCAACCGCCAGTCAGCAGAGTTTATGATCCTCAGGAAGCAAGAAGGTAGTTCATCTCAACATTGACTCTGTAGCCAGTGTTGGCTGAGAGTCTGACCCCAGAGCAGTTTATTTTAAGCATATTTAAGCACAGCACAAACTGGAGAAAAACTTTCCCAGTGATACATAACTTAATCCCTTGTGCACAATAAACCTTAAGAAACGACTCCAGGAAAACTCTTTGTAAAGTACAAGTGACATTTTTCATAAAGATGGATTCTGTAGATTGACGAACTCGTGATAAGGGTCTGGGGGTGGATCCGATGTGGTCATCTTGGCTACAGAGGTAACACAAAGGTCACAGGCTATTAATCATATCCGCTCCAGGCTTCTGGGCAGAAACAGGTTCTACATCCCTCCCTTTGAAGAGACAACCCTGTGTGTTTAACATTCCCGGTTCCCCTAGTGCTCATCTGTGAGCACAGGCACTTCTGTGTCTCCACACCTGACCTGGGTGTTGGGTGCTGAGCCATCTCTCCAGCTCCTCATTGTAATTTTGATTGCATTTTTATTATTAAGTGGAAGAAGAGAACAGGCTGTCCTTAACTGTGTTGGATACGCTATAGTTTGGTTAGGGCACAGAGCTGTGCTGTGACCCCAAGCCCCACAGTCTGCCAGCTGCGTGTTTTGGGGCAGGTTATTTATCTTCCCTGAGTTTTAGTTCATTTATGAACTGAAGAGCTATCATTTCCTTCTTTCAGTATGGTTGCAAAGATTAAATGGGATAATCGATGATAAATGTTTAGTGTAGTTCAACATAAGATCAATACATATTAACTTAAAAGTAATGTGCTAGTTGGACATGACAGCACATGCCTATAATCCCAGGTTTTGAGAGACTGAGGGTAAGATTGTGAATTCCAGGGCAGTTTGGGCTACATTGCAAAGAAGAGCAACAAAATCATTATGCAACTTTATTTCCCACTATGAATACATCTTATCTTTGTGTATCAAGATTTTCTACTTACCTCTTAAAACAATAAATATATCGTGATGAATGATCCAGAACTATAATACTAGTATGTGGAACACTGAGGCAGGAGAAATGCTGTGAGTTCTAGATTGTCCTGGTTGACAGAATAAGAATCTGCCTAAAAAATTCAAACCATCAATGATGTAGAGAGGGCTCTGTGCCTAGGAGTACTTGCTGCTCTCACAGAGGACCTAGGTTCAATTCCTAACACCCAACCATCTGTAACTCCAGTTCCAAAAGATCTGCTACCACTTCTCGCCTCCTTGGACACGGGGCATGTGTGATGCACAGACATACATGTAGGCCAAACACCCATACACACAACAAAAAAAAAATACATGTCACATTTACTCATCTTTCCAGTAATTTATGTCACCTCTATAGCAATAGAATTTTTACATGGGTGGGAATGGCATGGGGTACATGGAGCACTGGGAATGTTTATTTAATGTCATGTCTTGCAGAAAACTGAAACCCTGCTGCAGGAAATTCAGATGCTCACTAAGAGACTGGAGCAGCTGTACCACCTTTATGAAGAAGCTGTTGACAGGTCACCCCAGGCTAAAGAAAATTATATGGAACTAAAAAGACCCTTGCAACATCTGGAAGGACAGGCTGCTGTCAACTCCTGTCTTTTAGACATGGGCAGGAAGAAAGTAAGAGTTTCCCATGTGTGTCGAGGTTCTCTGGGATTGGTCATGTTTTGCTTTACTTTATCAACAGCTTTAACATGACTAAAAGCTGCTTATGCTATTTATAGCTTTCTATTTTTGGTATGTGTGCATGCATGTGTATATGTATGTGTTAGCCTCTTACTGTGTAGCCCTGGTGTACTCAAACTTGCAGCATCCCCACTCAGCCTCCCAAGTCTAGGATCACAGCTGTGCACCACATCTGGCTTATGCTTTTCTTGAGAAAAACAAAAGCCTCTCATCTTTCCTTATCTTTTTTTGTATATTGTACATATATTTGAAAAGTATTATGATGACACTTGTTACTATGACTCTTATTTTATTTTTCTCCAGACAGGGTTTCTCTGTGTAGCTTTGGAGACTGTCCTGGATCTTGCTCTGTAGACCAGGCTGGCCTCAAACTCACAGAGATCTGCCTGTCTCTGCCTCCTGAGTGCTGGGATTAAAGGCATGTGCCACCAACGCCCGGCTATGACTCTTATTTTTAAAGGTTGTTTTTTTTTTTTAAACAGGGTTTAGTTTAACAATATAATATAGCCCAGGCTAGACCAAAACTCTCAATGTACCCAAGGCTAACCTTAAATTTATGGTTCCTCTGTCCCTGTCTCCATAGTCTAGCTGAGATTAGAGATGTACCAACTCCCCTGGCTGATACATATCTTAACTCACTTTATTTTTATTTTTTAAACTGCATTTTCTTTAAATGTATTTATTTTTATTTTATGTGCGTTGGTATTTTGCCATGGTGTCAGGTCCCCTGGAGCTGGAATTATAGACAGTTGTGACTGCCATGTGGGTGCTGGGAATTGAACCCAGGTCCTTTAGAAGAGCAGTCAGTGCACTTACTGAGCCATCTCTCCAGCCTTCTGAATTCACTTTTAAATGAGATGAAAAGGAAATGTATTTAAAGGAGTGGCCTTCTGTGTCCACTCTTGAACAGCCATTCAAATGGACTCAGGGAAACAGTAATAATTGTCCCCGTCCTCTTTTGCCTCTGTTATCCCAGGAAGCAATTACTTAGGCACACATTTTTGGAGACATTACTGTGGTGCATTGCAATAAAGTGAGCATCATAACCAATTGAGTCTGGTGACATTTTCTGTTTGTTTCTCAGCGCATATAAAAATTCTAATGACATTATATTGTAGTCTATTATGTTTTCATTATATATAACATATATGTCAAAACAAACTAGTAAATTGTTCTCTAGAAAAATAAAATAGACAGCCCAGACAAGCTTTTTTTAAATGAAGGTGAAAATATACATTACTTGTGTGATGATTTGAATGAGAATGGCCCCCATGGGTGCATATATTTGAATGCTTGTTTCCTAATTGGTGGAACTGTTTTGGAAAGAATTAGGAGGTGTGGTCTATTGGAGGAGGTGTGTCACCGGGTCTGGGTCCGTCAGTCTTTCTCTGCCTATGACTTGTGAAGAAGTAAGCTCCTAGCTACTGTTCTAGTTCCATGTCTGCCTATAGGCTGCCATGCTCCGCCATGATGGTCATAAACTCACTCACCCTCTGAATCTGTAAGCAAGGCCCCCAGCTAAGTGCTTTCTTTTATAAGTTTCTCTGATCATGATGTCTCTTTACAGCAATAGGAAAGTAACTAAGGCAATTTTATAAACATAGAAGAAAAATATGAAAGGATATTTTGCCATCTAGGGACTCTTTGTGGAACTCAACAGTGGAGTCTGTGCTTAGCATATTTTAAATCCTTGGTTTGATTTTCCTCACAGTGGGAATAGGGAGAAGGGTGACAGGGAGGAGAAGGGAAGAGGAGCAAGAAGGGAGGAAACGATATTTAAAAGAAATAATTTGTTATAAACAATATAATGAGACAAGGTCAGATCTAAAATCCCCAAGATACTCAGAATCCTGAGAAAGAAAACTATTGGGCCTAAGCGGACACTTGAGTATGGTGGCCGATTATTAATGAAGATATAGACAGGAAGCTCAGGTGGAAATGTGCTTGCTTAGCCTAAAGGAAGTCCTGGGTTCCATCTCCAGTAACACACAACTAGGCATGATGGCACAGGCCTGTAATTCCATGATTCTGGAGGCAGAGGCTGGAGAATCAGAAGTTCAGGGCCACCCTTGGCAACATGATGAGTTCCAGGCCTGTCAGAGATTCATGAGCACCTGTCTCAAACCCTCCTCTGAAACACTGATAAATTCTAAGATGCTGAGGAAACAGTGTTATATGGGAATATTTTCTCTTGACTATCTTCTATGAATGTATACATGAAAAACTGTATAGTTTTAAAGACAGAATTCTCTGTGTAGTCCTGAGTGACCTGGAACTTGCTCTGTAGACCAGGCTGGCCTTCAGCTCAGAGACTGTCTACCTCTTCCTCCTGCTGGGATTAAAGGCATGGGCCACCACCACCCAGCATTCTATGAACATTTTAGCATAAATGTATATATATATGCATACATACATATATATATTACCATTTATAATATCACTATTACTTTTAATAGATATTTTAGAAATAATTTCTAAGGGATGTATATTTTATCATGCATAATTTAATTATTCTGATTTAATAATTGTCTGGCAATTTCCTTTTTTTTTATTACTAGTTACGCTGTACATCATGTTGCATGTGACTCTTTAACCAAATACTTAATACATTTTAATATGTGCTCAGAAATATGGATGAATCTGTGCTAACACATAGTACTTACTATAAAATTGATGATTTAATTATATCTTTCATAGCATTGAGTCATCGTTTTCATTTGCTTGTTTGATTTTCCTGATGATTTTATTAGTTTATATTTATGCTGGCAGTTTACTTATGCAATTAGCATTAAACCTCATCCAGAACATATTAAAATACAGTCCTTAATTTCAATACTGTTAATATCTACAAAGGAAAGCTCCAGGACTCGGTCTGCCCAAACAGATAAACACAGGAAATTCAAACAATTAGACATGTTATTGGATATTGAACAGAATTCGAAGATGGCTGCAGCCCCAAGAATGGAGGAGAAAATTCAGAGACTCCAGAAGCAGCTTAGTGACTTGAAACTGTCTAATAAAAATATGAAAACTCAACTGACAAGAATAAATGTACTTAAAGTAAGTAAAGGGAACAGGCTTTCAAACATTCACCTATGCTTCGGGCTCTTTCTATTAGTGTATGTCTTCCAGTAACTCTTATTCTTTATATTTGTTTAGTTCCTTACTAAGTGGCCCAAACCAGGTTCCACCAATCAATAAGCCAATGGAAAGCACCAAATTAGGGTCCTGGAGAAATGGCTCAGCGGTTAAGAGCACTGACTTTTCTTCTAGAGGACTCAGGATCCACGCCAAACACCCATATGATGGCTAACAACCATCTGTAACTCCAGTTCCAGGGGAGCCAATCTAACCATCTTCTGACCTCTTCAGGCACTGTGTACACATGGTACATAGGTATATATGCAGGCAAGACACCTATACATGTAAAATAAATAAAATTTTATTAAAAGAGACTAGTAGTGGAAAGCAAAAGAAAGGAGATTTATTCAATTTGGTCACATTGTGAAGAAGGGCAGAGAGAGCCAGTGAACGACCCCAAAAGCATCTTTGGGGTCTTGAAATGAGATCACCGTTTAAACAGAGTTTAAATACACACATTTAGCTCGAACATCCCTGATCAAGGTAAGGTCCTCCCTACCACTGACTATCACTGTCTGGGTCTCAGTCTCATCCTGTAGACTTATCTGACAAGTTGTTAGAATTTTGTAAAACTTCCTCCTAGCGGACAAGTTTCCCCCCTGGCTGGTGACTTTTCCTTCTTCCAGCCTGCGGTTTCTGTGGAAATTCCCATTCCTTTGGTATCATTGTTTGAGAAACACAGTATCTCCTTAGGACAGCTTCATTTCTTCAAGGTCATTTACAGTGCTATGACTCGTGTGTACCACACATGTGCGCGCGTGCATGCACGCGCACACACACACACACACACACACACACACACACACACCCACACACCCATGCACAAACACACACATGCACACACAACTAAAATGATTTTGTAAACATGCAAAAATAATATTAAAGCCTATAACCCAGTGGTTCTCAACCTTCCTAATGCTTCAACCCTTTAACATGGTTCCTCATATTGTGATGACTATAAAATCATTTTGTCTGTGTAGCCAGCAGACAAAATGTTGTTAAGCCTGTTGAAACCTGTGTTTAGCTCACTACTTCCCAAAGTGTCACAACTATAAAGCATTCCCTTTTTGTTTTAGTTTTTAAAGATTTATTGGTTCGTGTTTTTACTCTATGTATCTGTACCTTCATGAGTTTGTGTGTAATGTGAACCCAAATGCCCACAGAGCTCAGAAGAGGCCATTGGATCCCTTGGAACTAGAGTTAAAGGGGATTGAGCGGCCTGATGTGGGTTATACAAACCAAACCCAGGTCTGCTGTAAGCATTCATGATGGCTGAGCCATCTCTCCAGTACCTTCTTTTGGTTTCACTGTGGTGTTTGTTCAGAACTTGGTAAGTTGACCGGGGTGGCCTTGACTTTTCAGAATTTGCTATTTACCAAATAGCCAGGGCTGGTCTGGAGCTCTGATTTTCCAGCCCCACCCTATGAATTGCTGGAGTCAGAGTGTGCATGCTCAGCTTTTTACCTTATTGGATTAATAGATTACTTTGTTTTTAATTAATTTTTTGGATGTTTTGGGGCCATGTAGCTTTTATACTTGTTTCAAGAGTTAGTTGTACTTGAAGTCAAATATGCATTAAATAATTGACCATCTGCTGTGCAGTTTATCAAGGATGTTTCTCTGCTGCAGAACCAGTTATTTTCTGTTTTGATATTTGGTTAACATAGAGTATAATAATATCACTAAGGGCTTAGAATATGTGTTAAGCCTCTTTAAATTTCATGTATTCAGTATATGAAATTTCTAGGACAAAGTAGGTTATTAATGAATATTAAAGTGAAAAAATAGCTTCTTAATTCAGAAATTGGTAAGATATGCTTTCCTTGTATTTTATTAAGTTATTTTTAAAAGGCACATGAGCCAGGAATTGGGAGGTAGAAGCAGGCAGATCTCTGCAAATTCATGGCTAGCCTGGTCTACTTACTGAGTTCCATACCAGCCAGGGCTATATCGTGAGGCCCTGCCTCAAAATAAAGTTGAGTTGTCTAGTCTGTCATTTCCAGATCTAAGCACATTTTCTCCTTCTTTCCCCTTCTTCCCCTTTATCCTCACACAGGACAAGACAATCGAGAGGCTCAGGCAATCTGTAACAAAAGTTGAAACAGTGAAAGAGAAGGCAGGTACCAAAACAGACAACTTGAAAACCTCGTCAGACTCAGCGGAGCAGGCAGCGAGATCAGAGAAGGAGAGGGTCTGCCAGACGCCGGCGCGGGGCCCCCCAGAGCCCTCTGCCAGGAGCGCGCTGAAGGTCTCAGGACGAGAGCAAGAGGTCTCTTACAACCATGTTAAAAACTAATTTCATTGACGTGATCAGCACTCACCTTAACGTAGACTTTAGTTGACAGATTGTCCGAGTCTCTCTAGCCCCCTATTCACATTAAAATCCTTGTATTTGCCCCAGTCTTTCCATATTTCTGCTTCAGGGCATTTACCAGGTTTTTACTAGACTGTATGATTATCTTAGCTGAACACTGCCCTCTTCTGTTGTGAAAGTAAGGTTGCATGTTTTTAACTCTAGCCCAGTAAGGCCTTCAACTACGGCTCCGCAAGTGCTTTGTTGAAGTCTTTTATTTGCAGGTGGAGGGATTATGCGATGTCTCCTGTAATACTCTCTTTTTGCGTATTCCCATCGTTCCTCTTTTTTTCTACTCACCTCTCCCTTGCCGACACTCTGCAGCCTCCCTCAGAAACCTTGCCTTCTAGAACTGCCATTTCTGGTCTCATAAGCTTCCAAGCCCCCTTCTTTTCATTTCCCACGGGCCAGTGTGCTGATTCCTGAGGTCTCAGGCCTGTCAGTATTGTGTCTGGGGATTAAGGTTGTTTGTGTACCACACCATCATATCAAATTCACTGCCCTCTGGAGCTGCCTCTGCTGCCTTGGGGAACTCATGTCCCTCTCACATGTAAAGTGAAAGCTGTACCCTTCCTTCAGGTGGCTTTGTGAGTGTTTTCTCCTTGCCGTCCTTGTTGATCTCTTTGTCCTTTGGAGGATGGATGGAGAGATGCGCATTGAGGATGGCTACTATCATTAAGCAAATCAGGTGCCCCAGAGGCAGTTTGTCACTCCCAGTGGCACATGCCAACAGTCTCCAGTTCAGGGATTGAGGTACATGGGTCATTTGAACCCAGGCATTTTAAGGCTAGGCTGAGTAACACAACAAATACAAAAAGTAAGCTAGCGAGATGGCTCAGTGGGTAAGGATGCTTGCTGCCAACCCTGACAACCTGAATTTAATCCCTGGAACCCACATGGTAGAAGGAGAGAACTGACCCCTGGAAGATGTCCTCTGACCCCCCACAGGCGCACATGCATGCACAAATAAATAAATGTAAAAAAATATTACATTATGAATGAGATATAAGTAGTAATAAAATTGGGTTTAATGTATAGAAGCACAAAATGAGAAAAGGAGATAAAAGTGCACAAGAACATTTAAAGAATTCTTGCCATAGAATGGATTCCTCTAACTTGCTAGTACCACTCCATCCAGGCATGGTGTGAGGCCAGGCTGTAATTGCAGTATGCGGGAGATGAGACAGAGAAGGTGAATTCAAGGCTAGCTTAGCTGCACAGCAAGGCCCTCTACTGCCCCTCCCATAGATGTCTTACACTGAAGAAATGTTTCATAAAATTACATTTCAGTCTGTACCAATTTCCTTGTACACACACAGGGAGTGGTGACTCATGGCAATGGCATATTGATTTTCTCGGTGGTTCTTTGTAGCTTGCCGACTTTCGAGAAACCATTATGAAGATGCTGGGATTTAACATGAAGACAGCGGACAAGGAAGCCATTAATCAACTGAAGCTTGTCATCCAAGTTTATGAAATCTCCAGCAGATCAAAGGCAGCTTCTCGCTGTGAGACCGGACAGGATAAGTGAGCCAGAACCTCCCCCACTTGCTGTCGAGAGCTTATGTAGAGCTAGCTGCTCTACAGCGTCCGGGATATAACTGCATTGTGAATAAAATGCACCGGGGAAGTTTCACTTAAAATCTCCTGTCCTGTGTTTTGGTCTTTACTTTTACTTTCTGATGGTCTTTATATATTCCTGGCTCAGTCCCTATTGTCAGTGGTGATATATATATACATATATATATATATATTCATATATATATATATATGAATGATACTTATCTGTTTTTACTGACTGTATTTTAAGCAGGATATGAATCATAAACATATTCTTGCTGCAAAATTTATAATCATAGTCAATGGCCCATGTCTTGAATGAATGATTTATTGGATAAACAACACCCCTTAGAAAAGCAGATAATGTTATATTCTCTTAGTTGAATCTATCTTATTTTCTTAACTGGGCATATGGATTTCAGATATGACATGTTGAGGGGTAGGAGAATTCTTGTAAATAGAATGGGCAATAGACTGTATTGTATTTATTGTCCTAGCATTTAATACTTTCCTTAATGTAGGCCCATTTCCCACTCAATAGCTACTTCATTCCTTTACATTTGTGATTTGAGAAAGGGTCTTACTCTGTAGCCCAGACTAGCTTCACACTCAAAGCCTTTTTAATTTCTAGAGGTGGCTTAACTTTGTGTCCCTGTGCCCTCCCCCTCCCGTTTGAGACAGGAAACTTCCAAGTAGCTCAGATTGGCCTCAAATTCATGGTCACACACTATCATACATCCTGAGAGCTGGGATTACAGACTGTACCACTATGTCTAGCTTCCTCATAGTCTTGGCTTATGTCTTCATTCATTTTTTTAATTTATTTGTACTTTTATGAGTGTTTTGTCTGCATGTATGTATGTACACCATGTGTGTGCAGTGGAGGTTAGAAGACATCAGATTCTCTGACACTGGAGTTAGGAAGAGTGTGATGTAGCCCTGGCTGGCCTGGAACTTACTATATAAACCAGGCTGGCTTCAAACTCACAGAGATCTGCCTGCCTCTGCCTCCTGAGCACTGGGATTAAAGACATGCACTACCATGTAATCAGATGTTTTCTCTTCTACCAGCCAACTCCCAAATAACCACACAGAGACTTCTTATTAATTATGAAAGCTTGGCTGATAGCTTAAGCTTGTTTCTAGCTAGCTCTTATAACAAATTAACCCATATTTTTATTAATCTACATTCTGCCAGGTGGCTTTTACCTCTATCCCATTTTGTGTATTCTAGTCATTCCATATCTGGCTTTTCTGCCCTTCTTCCAAGCATCCTCTGTGCCTGGAAATCCTGACTAACTCTTGGCCATTCATCTCTTTACTAAACCAATCACAGTGACATACTTCATGAAGTGTAAAGGAATATTCCACTACATTTCCCCATTTTGTCTAAATAAAAAGGTTTTTTAACTCATAGAAATTCTATATTCAGTAAGAACAATCATCAAGGAAGGCTTACATTTACAATATCCAGTCTACTTGCATTTGGCAGATTCCAACTTTTTTACCTAATTTATTCCTATTATAACTAAGGAAGGTACAACTATCTAGTCTGCAACTCCATCAAAGACCTGAGGAGGATATAATATAACCCGATTAAACAGGAAGATCAGAGCAAACTACTTATAAAATTATAGAAATAACAGAAACAGCTGGTTGCCTGGATAGTCACCCAAGTTTCTTCTGTAATATTGGGGCATTCATCTTCAGCCTACAGGCCTAGAATATCTGACAGACTTTTCTGTGAAGGAGGAATTTTGAAGGACTGTGCTACCTTGTCTTAGCAAAGTTTGGCAGTCCTTTCTTTTGTGTCCTGTTTCTCCAATTTGTACAGCACATTGTCAGCCCCTGAGCCAAGGACAGTTTGTTGACCAGTGGCTAACTTGTACCATGAAGAAAGCAAACTCCATATGGAGGTTTTTTGATGCCCATCATCATCTCTGTTGTTGCTGCCAGGTTGTATATCATTGTCATAAAAAGCCTTATGTTATTAAAAAACATTTTAAATACCATATTCTGAAGGTCTTTGAAGTGTTTGAAGACAGTCTATCTAAAGTATATCTCTCAGGATGACCTCGAAAACATACCTAACATGGCTATAAGTTAGATTATTATAGGTGACTAACTACTAACCTGCACTTCTTTATTATCCTAAATAGTATGTAATACTGCCACACCTAGCTTGTTCCTTCATTTTAAAACCCACTTTTTGTCATGCTACTATTTCTCTGGTTCTCTTGTGTGCTTCTCCAATTTCCCTTGTCATTACATTGGGATCACTTGCACAATCCAGAAGTATGTTCCTATTTTTATTTTTAACTTTAGCATCCCCTAAAATTGAACATGTATATGATTTATGGGCAGGCAATCTCATACCTATAATATGTAACATATATATAGGTATTCCATGAAAATGCATTTACTAGACTTTATAGTGTATATTATCCAAATGACCAACCATAGCCTAAGTAAGGCTACCAGATACATCGATTCAGGTCTCCTTTGGGGCTGGGCAGGGAGATGTCAACTAGAAAGCTAAATTTTCCCAGCTGATAAACTAGGCTCTAGGACCAGAAGCAGAAAGGTGGGCAACACAGGGGTTTGAGGAAGTGTGTCTCCTTCAGAAAAGTAGCAAGATAAACACGGTAAGAAACTCAATGGGTTGTGTTTGCTTCTTGCTGGACACCTGTCCCTGAACAGCTTGGTAACCCTGGTCAAGGGCTGGAGCTACTTAGAATCTGAACATTATCTCAAAATTAGACAATAAATGTGGCCCGGATCTCTGAGTTCTAATGATGGGGTGGGTGGTGGGTAGCTTCAATCACTCTGAAAAAACATTTTCTGTACTTACTGGAGTTTATGGTACTAGGAGCACCTGAGCTAGAGGGCACGGTCCCAAGATGTATTCTACCTCAGCTCTGTTCTTTGGCTGCCAAAGCAGGAGTCATGAGTCTCCCGGATCACCCAAAATTCTCCTCCATCACCTTACCCTGGCCTTCACCTCTAAGTGTTCCCTTCCACAAGGAGGGACCATGTCCTTGCCTGCGGTTCAATATACCGAAGTTGCCACCTAGGCCGGGGATGCCTTCCTGCCCAGAATTTGCTTTCAGGGTGCGACCAAACTTGAGTCCTACAGCTCCCAACTGTCAACCAAACAGGCTAAATTGCCCGAGCCTGTGCTGGCCATGCTGCGCTTGCGCGCACAGCAGAGGGGCATGACGCCAATCAAGGTGCGGGGGTGGTACCAGGGCGGGGCAGAATTTCACTTTAGGAGGTTGATCTCTGCAGGCTGGGGCGACATTCTACTGTCTCTCGCCGGTTCAGTAAGATTGGGGTTCAGCTTTCTAAATGCGAGGATCTGGGAGGGTTTCCATAACTTTGCAGTTCTGGCAATAGTTCTGCGCGTGTTCCAAGTGCAAGCTTCCCCTAAACTACCCCTGGACTCAGCTCTTGTAGAGTTAAAATGCACAGCTTTAATACTTTCACAGTTTCTCAAGTAAATTAGTAATCCTCTAGTCCCTTTTGCCTTCATTTCTTCCTTTCCTTTTTTTTTTTTTTTTTTCTTCTTTTTTTAATTTTCCTGCTGTTGTTTATTGAGACAGGGTCTCACTATCTAGTCCTGGCTGGCCAGGAACTCACCGTGTTGACCAAGCTGGCTTCAAACTCACAGAGATTGCTTGCATTCCAAGTATTATAGAGGCTGTGCCACCATGCCCTGCTCCTTTCTTTTTAAAAATATTTATATTTATTTTGTGTATATGTGAGTGTCTATATGTTTGTATGTGCAACATGTGTGTGTCTGGTGTCTGTGAAGGTCAGAAGAAGGCACTGGATCACCATGACCTGGACTTACAAGCAACAGTCAACTGCTTTGTGGGTGTTGAGAATGGAACCCTAGTCCTCTGCAAGCGTAGCCAGTAGTTACAACTGCTTAGCCCTCTCTCTCTCTCTCTCTCTCTCTCTCAAGATAAATAGGCCAGACGGTCATGGTGGTGCATGCCTTTAATACTAGCACTCTGGAGGCAGAGGCAGGTGGATCTCTGAGGTTTGAGGCCAGCCTGGTCTACAGAGTGAGTTCCAGGATAGCCAAGGCTATACAAGGCTATACCGTGTCTCGAAAACAAAACCAGAACAAACCAAAATCAAGCAAAATGATAAACAGGCCAATACTAATAGGTAAGTGCTTCAGAGGCTGCCCAGAGGATAACTGCTGAAGTCATTTCCCTCCCTCCACCATGTGGGTTCTGGGAGATAAACTTTGGTGGTCAGCCATTGGCCCCTCCAGGGTTTTAATATAATTTTAATTAGTATTATTTGCCAACCCCCTAAGCTGATGAATTTTCTATAATTATTTTGAAATCAACATGCAAGTTAATATCCCTTCTCTGCAATTTAGCATCCTTACACTTTCTAAACACAGCTTTGGTTGACATGATTTTAGAGAGCCAAAATTTAATATGGAAAGAGAGAAAGGGTTTCATTTTTCAGGGAAGGGTGTATGAGGAATTTGCAAGAGAATGACCGGGAACATCAGAATAGGAGTGAGTTAGACAGATTGAATTTAGTTTGTATGTGCTGTTGGTGAAAATTCAAAATGAATATGTCATTTTTTTTTTTTTTTGTATTTACTAAGGACTTTTTTGTTTGTTAACTTTCAAGACAGGGTCTCTTAACTGCTGAGCCATCTCCAGCCTCTGTTTTCATTCATAGTTTTGTGTGTGTGGGGGTGTGTCTCTGTGTGTGTGTGTGTGGGGGGGGATGTGCATATGCATGTAGGTGTCCTTGGAGGCCAGGAGAGGGTGTCTGATCCCCAGATACCCTGAAGCTGGAGTTACAGGCACGTGTGAGCTGCCTGATGTGGTGCTGAGAAACAAACTCAGGTCCCTGCAAAAGCAGTATCTGCTCTTAGCCTCTGAGCTGTCTCTGAGCACCTTGTTGTTTCTGCTATGTGAGACAGGATGAATCTCATGTAGCTAGAGATGGCCTTGAACTCATTCTGTAGCCCAAGGCTATCGGCTATCCTTGAATGTCTTTTTTTTTTTTCTTTTGAGACAGGGTCTAACTAAATTGCCCTGACTGTCCTGGGACTCACTGCGTAGACCAGGATGGCCTGGAACTTGCAGAAATCCTCATGTCTCTGCCTGCAAGTGCTGGGATTAAAGGCGTGTGCCACCATGTCTGGAACACACCTGGCAGCCTTGGATGCATTTTCCTGCCACCACAACTTAAATTCTGGACTCATAGTGTGTGTGTGAGACACACTCTCAATTTTGGGGGACTTATTTGCATAACAGAGTCTCAGTTATGTAACTTGGGCTGGCCCAGATCTCATTAGGTAGCCCAGATTGGCCTTGAACTGGCAACAATATTCTTGCTTCTGATTCTAAAATACTAGGATTACAGGCTGGTGCTACCATGCCCAGCTTCAAATGCAGCCTGAAGGGGCAGTCCTGGTTGGAAGTTATGCTAACCATAGTGACACTCTTGGTTCCTTTCTCAAGCCACTTCCTTTCTCCCTGCTGTGTCCCATTTCTTTAGGGTCCCATGCTACTTGGGGCTACTTTGTGGTCCTGTGCTCTGAGCTGGTCATACAAGCTGATTGAGCTATCCCATTCCCTCAGCCTGTGGCAGTTTTGTCTGCCACATAGAGGTTTCCAGGAGAGCCCTGTCTGAAAAGAAAGAAAAGGAATCTAGCTAGTCATATTCTTTTCCATCCACTAGGGGGAGGCACGAGCCTGCTGTGTAATGCTTGCAGAGGTTCTAAGGATTTCTGAGTCAGTGCTACAGCAGTTGGTCCTTTGTAGACTGTAAGGCCTGGATCGATTTCTGAAGGTCTTGAGGCCTTGCATGGTAAAGGAGAACGCAGAAGGAGAACACAATTTCAACTAGGGAGTGAGGATGCTGGTAACTCCAGTTCCATTGCTCACCGTGAGATAAATGAGCGGTGCCAGCCAGCTAGCCCTCTCTCTCTTTTAAAAAGCAATCTATACAGGTTTTAGTTTTATTTTAATTGTTTTATTGTGTGTTTAGGGGCTTTAACTGCATGTATGTCTGTGCACCACTTGCCTGT
Source organism: Cricetiscus sungorus (assembly GCA_030556225.1). NCBI lineage: Eukaryota > Metazoa > Chordata > Mammalia > Rodentia > Cricetidae > Cricetiscus > Cricetiscus sungorus. The sequence continues at coordinate 32,999,836 of JANBXA010000588.1, forward strand.
CTTGTGACTGTGGAAACCAGAAGAACACATTGGGATGCTCTGGGTTGGTAAGTTCAAGATCAGCTTTGTGCAGCTTAGTAAGACCTTGTATCAAAATTAAAAGTATGGCTTGGAGATGGCTCTGTGGGTAAGAAGCACAAGGACCTGAGTTTGAATCCCTAGAACCCACATTAAAAAGCTGGGCATGGTTGTGTGTGCCTGTAATCCTAGCATGGGGAGGAAGATTCTGAGAACGCCAGCCTAGACTAACCATTGGTCCAGTGGGAGACCCTGTCTCAAGTGACAGAGGGAGATGTGAGACATCCTGCTCTAGGCTCTGTATGCTTGTGCACAGACATGTGTACCTGCAGACTCGCGTGCATACGACACACAAACACAAACTTCCTCCTCAAGTTGCAGTCGATCAGTATTTTGTCACAGCCAGGACATCTAGAAATAGCCAGGGACAGAGCTCAATAGCAGAGTGCTTGACTATGTGGTGCTAGGTCCAGTCCTTAGTTCTGCAAAACAAAGCGTTTTCTATTCCCCGTTTCTCTGTGAGGTATACTCCCGTGTCTTTCTCATTTTACAGTTAAAGACATAAGTGTCCAGGCCCACAGCTGGTAGGTTGTTGAGGTGAAACCTCGCCCAGGCCCTGGATGCCGTTCCTGCACGGGTGGGCCGTCCTGGTCTGTCCACCCTGGTATCCTTCTGTTGTCTGCTCTACCCACAGAGCTCCTTTCCACCACCACAAGGTGAGGTGAGACCACAGAGCAAATGTGTGCCTTCCAGTCTTCAGGCTCCCAGAAAGAAGCCTCCAGAATTCCAAAGACAAAGGCGGGCAAGTACTGCCAGGAAAGGCTGCAAGGCTTCACATCTGGAGTCCTGGTCCTTTTTGTCAAAGGCGGGCAAGTACTGCCAGGAAAGGCTGCAAGGCTTCACATCTGGAGTCCTGGTCCTTTTTGTCAATTCATCTGGCAAGTGGAGCCTCAATTGAGAAAATGCCCTCATCGATGATATTGGCCTGCAGACAAGTCTACAGGGCATTTTCTTGACTGGTGATTGGTATGGCATGATGAGGGATGGCCTAGGTCACTGGGGTGGTGTCACCCCTGAGTAGTCATCCTGGGCTGTAAGAGAAAGCTGGCCGAACAAGCCAACAAACAGTGTTTGTCCATGCCCTCTGCTTCAGTTTCTGACTCTGGGTTCTTGCCTGGAGTTCCTGCCCTGACTCCCCTCAATGATGGGCTGTAAGTTGTAAATGGAAATGAACCCTTTCCTCCCCAAGCTACATTTGATCAGCACTGTTTCTTAACAATATAAAGTGAACTAAGACAGCTGGAGGATTCAGATAGGAACCCAGAGGGAATAAGCGCCTCTGGGGCCTGAGACCCCATCTGTCCAGGTAACGGTCTCTTGAGAGATACCATGAATTTCCCTCTAATAGGAACTTAAGGACACAGACATGGCCAGCTGTGGTGGCATGCACCTTTAATCCCCAGCACTTGGGAGGCAGAGGCAGACGGATCTCTGTGAATTTGAGGCCAGCCTGGTCTACAGAGATAGTTCTAAGACAGCCAGGCTGTTACACACAAACCCTGTCTCAAAAAAGCCCCAAATCTAAAAACCAAAGAACAAAAACCCCTGTGGAAGCCTACCGAGTCTCCTGTCTCCCCCCACTTCTTTCCCATTTCTATGAGTCCCCGAGTAGGTGTCATGGAGTTTTGACTTCTCACATTTATTGTAAAAGCCTTGGGAGAATAGCAATGCAGAGAGGCTGGGCTTTGGAATGAAATGGGTCTGGTTTGAACCCTTGCTACCCCCTATCTATGAGCTCTCTATGTGTATTCTCTAAGTATTGGTCTCTTTATTTGTGAGGTGGTAACATAAATAGTGCCTGTTGTCCTGAGGATTCCTATAGTTTGCATGTTGAATATCCTCCAATAGCCCATATGTCGAAAGCTCGGAGTCCAGCCCCATAGTACTCCTAGCAGGTAATTGAAACTTTAGGAGGTGAGCCCTGGTGAAAGCAAGTTGGACCACTGGGGACATGCTCCTGGTGTATCTGCTGGGACTTTACCCTCTCCTCTTGTTTTCCTTTACTTCTTGCCATAAGGCGGTGAGTTTTATCTGTCATGCACTCTGTCTTGCTATAAGCCCAAAGCAATGGGGCCAACCAACCATGAATCAGAAGCTCCCAAGCCAACAACCAAAGGAAAGGCTTTGGGGGTAGGATAGGGGAGAGTTAGACTCTCATATAGATCAAGCTGGCCTTGAGCCCAGGCTCCTCCTGCCGTGGCTTCCCAAGTGCTGGGACTACAGGCATGCACCACTCCAGCCAGTTCAGCATCTCTTTTCAGTTGATCTCAGGTATTTTGCTACAGGAATGCAAGCCACTAAGACAAAGATTGATTGAGCAGGCAGGGCACTGATGGGAGGTGTGCCTTCCTCGTGTGAGAGCAAGTACCCTCATAGTTAGTTCCTCATGCCTCAGACACTTAAAGCATTGTGGTTTTCAGCATTAAGGGGCACCCTTCAAGACAAAGATGCATCAGGCAAACAGCATCCTCAAAGACAAGTGTCTTATGTGAGAGGATAAATGGAACGTTGGCTGTCAGGAAAATTTTAAGATGAAAATAATTGAAGAAGCTGTCAAGAATTTTCTCTCTTAAATTGTATTTTAGAGTGAGCTGGGGGGGGAGAGAGTGCAGGCGGGTGGAGAGGAGAAGAGTGGAGTCATGCTGACAGCCTATGAGATGGTAACCCTGGTAGCAGACATTTGGAGCCCCCAGTGTAATAATGGAATTTCCCAGGGGGTGGATATGGACCAACATCCAAGCCCAGGCATCCGTGTACCTGCAGGTGTAAATCCGTGTTCTTTAAAACATGGTAATGTTACTTTTTATTCTTTTAAAAATTGACACATAATTGGGGCTGCAGAGTTGACTCAGTGGTTAAGAGCACTGACTGCTCTTCCTGAAGACCCAGGCTTGGTTCCCAGCATCCAAATGGTGACTCACAACTGTCTGTAACTCTAGTCCCAGGTGATAAGACACCCTTTTCTGATCTCTGAACATAATGGCACACACAGACATGCATTTGGGCAAAATACCCATACACATAAACAATTGATGCACATTTGTTGTACGTACACCTATAGGGATACAATGTACTGTTTGAATTTGTGTGTATAATGTGTGATGATCAGGGCACTTTTTTTCAACAGTTATCATTTCTTTGTGTTGGGGGGATTCAGAGTTGTGTCTTCTAGCTTTTGTATGTATGTGTGTGGTGGGGGGTGAGGGTCTCGTGTAGCCCAGGTTGGCCTTAAGTTCCTCACATATGACCTTTGGCTCCTGACCCCCCTCCTTCTACCTCTCAAATGTTCCCATTACCAGCATTGCAGCTTGTTTGTCCACCTACTTTGGAATACACAGTAAATTGCTCATAGTTACAGTTGCCCTACTGTGCTGCAGAGTGCCCGTCCTTTCTAGCTATAATTTTGTACCCTTCATAAACTTCAGAAGATTTGGATTTTAAAAAAGGAACAATTTATGCAATGTTTATCACTACACTCCGTTGGTATGGGACAATATGAGTCATTCCTTTGCATTTATTTATTATTATTGGTGGGTGTGTGTGTGTGTGTGTGTGTGTGTGTGTGTGTGTGTGTGTGTGTGTGAGATGCCCACATGTATAGGCAGGTGTGGAGGCCAAGAGGACAAGTTGTGGGAGTTGGCGCTTTCCTCTACCTTTTTAGGTGGGTTCCAGGCACTGACCTCAGGCTATTGAGGGTAAATTTGCTTTTACCCACTAAGACATCTTCTGGCTTCAATATGAGACATTTCTAATATTTTTCTCTAATGAGTGAAAATTTTGGAAATGTTAAATACATAAGAAATAGAGAAAAAAATGGTTGATTTATAAAAAAGATTGAACTACAGAATCAGACATTCTTATTAGAGTCTGTGGCCCCTTAACCATGTCCATCTATAACCCTTCTCCTTCCTGACCTCATTCTGGGGACTGTTACACTGTCTGGCCTGTTATTAATACTGTTTTATTCTGAGCCACAAGCGGTAAGGATGCTGCATTTCCAGAACTGTGTTTGAATCATTTATGAGATCGCATCTTACAGTTTGCCACCCTTTCTGGAGACTCTTTAGCATTTCCTTCTCAAAGGAGTGCACACAGTCACAGCAGGGGCTAGCTTTCCTTCTAGATCATGTGAGAACACTGCTTCAGAGCTGGGGGTGGGGTGTATGTGTGAGGCCAAGGATATACATTCTTCAGGTTGTTTGGTGTCAACTGGGTAGAACATAAGCAACTCTAGGTATTTGAGAGACTCTGGTGGAGTTCAAGTGCCTTTAAGGAGTTGCACAAAAGTTATTTTGCCCACATGTTTACAGACATTAAAGATTAAGTTTGAGACGTGCATGGGTGACTTGCAGAGACCTGGCTGCAGAAGCTGGTTGCCCAGGTGGGTCATTTAAACTTCAGGTTAGAGGAATCTTCTTTGGTGGCCTGGGTACTCTGATGTCAAGTTAGGTCTCTATTGTGGCTATGTCCTTGGTACTTGGGGCACCAATCCAATATGGATCAGTAAAGAGTTAAGTTATATAGTTGTATCATAGGTGGTCAGGTCTAGAGCAGAACTTGACAAAATTTCACAGCACTACCCAGTTCTACAGCACAACCTGCTTCTGATTAGGTTCCATATAAGAAAAAAAAAATCATATGCAAACAGACAGAAGGGAGAGGTTTAGCTGGCGTACAGATAAACTTGAGGTGGAATGTCTGTTTAGATATGTGCATTTGGAATGCCTCTTCTCTCTGAGCCTTGGTTTCCCCATCTGTAGAAAGGGCTTGGAAGACATCCAATAAACATCATTTTCATTTTTATTACCACAAAGACAAAAGGTTCTACTCAAGCTCAGCCCTCAAATATTAAGTCACACTGTTATAAAAGTACTGTGTCTTCCCACTGTGAAGCAAATCCAAGGGCTTAGAGATTAGTGAAGAAAAAACTTTTATAATGGCGCACACCAGTCCTGCCTAATGCACAAAGGGGACCAGGCCACGAACAACCCCCATCCCATTAGCTTCTATAGCTTCTTGTCCCAAGTTACACTTTGAACAATTAAACATGTTTTGCAGAGACAGAAATTCCAAGTTTGGTTGTTTGGACAAATGGGAAGATTTAGGATATAAATTATTGTCACAGCTATCCCAAGACAGTCTGGAGCTGCTTTTCCTGAGCAGCTGTTAACCAGGTCGCCCCATCTGCCTGGCAGAACTATGAACTACGATCTTCCTGAGGCACCATCTGCCAGGGTCGCCTTCTCTAAACTGCTTGGCAGAGACAGCTCTCCTTTAACTACATCTTATTTTTGTGAGTTTATTGGTTAGTCTCTTACAACACCAATTTGTTACCTCTGTTTCCTTCCTTAGCATTGTACAAGGTCTGGTTTCTGAGCGGTGGAGATGAGGCCTGGCCTGCTGCATTAGACGATGCCATGGCTGCTACTTCTCACCAAGGAAGCTGCCATTGCTTTGCAGTGGTGTAACTCCACAGGTGTGGGTTCTGTCTCTTCAGATCCTTTTGAAACAACCCGGGTTTCAAGCACAGAATGTAGCGTAGGTCTGATTGTATGTTTTAGAACATCCTAGAACCCCTCCAACTACACCCAGAAGAGAAAGAGCAACAATCCAGAGGCATGTCTTAGTGTGACCCCAGCCTAGTAGTCATTCTTTAGATGTTTTCATCCTCTTCATCCTCTTCAGTTTTTTTTTTTATTGTTGTTGTTTGTTTGTGTTTTTGTTTTTTGGCATCAGCCTTTTCTGTCTTGCCTCCAACAGTCTGTTTTTCTTCTTTGTGTTTCTAACAGGAACGCTCCCCCTGTCCATTTCCTCTGGTCTTCTAAATTGAAGCCTTTGTGAATGACTGAATGGACAGAGTGAGTGCTGTGGGATTGTGGAGGATGCCAGAGACACAACAGGAGCCCTGCAGTCATGTCAAAGGTGACATGTGCACCGGATGGAGGCGGGGTGCACATTCCGTGGGGCTGAGGTTGGCTGAGGCAGGATGGATGGAGCCAGTGTTGTCTTCTTTTCTCCGAGCTCTCAGCTCTAAGCTGTGGCGCAGGATGAGGGGGTGGCAGATCCACTTTCGTCCCTCCTCAAAGCAAAAAGTTATCTGCTATAAACAGGATTCTCGGTTTTCTGCAGTGTCGCCCACATCATGCTTCAAGTTAATCTAGAGACTCCAGGAGTACGGCTAGATAGAAAACAAATCAGCTTGTTAGAAGGTGGTGCATGTGCTGGGGTGTGGCTCAGTGACAGAGCAGGTGTATAACATCTGCAAAGCCCCAGGGTCCCTCCTTAACACTGAACACAGCAGTGAAAAGCTAGCGAGTTGATGTTGCTCCTCATATGAAACATGACTGATTGTTAACAATTTGGTATTCAGTGTTTTATCTGAGCAGGGGTGGGGCACACCTTTAAATCCAGCCATTGGCAGGTGGATCTCTGTGAGTTCGAGGCCAGCCTGATCTGCAGAGTGAGTTCCAGGACAGCCAGGGCTAACAGTGAAATCATGTCTTTAACAGCAGCAGCAGCAGCAACAACAATAACAACAACAACAACAACAACAAAACAGTGCCTTATTCCTGAAGATGATTTACTAACAAGGAGGCCAGGCTCTGTTACAGGGCATTGTGGGGAGAGGTAGACTCTTCATCACACCACTTGACTGCTTTGCTAGGCAGCTTGTGGATGAGATAGACAAGACTCTGGCCCTGATAAGCAAAACCACCATTCTTACCCCTAGGTTGCAGGGTGCTCTTTGTTCTAACCATTGGCATTCGCTGTCACAAGAATCCCTCCTTAGTTTTGGTCCTGGTTCAGGTAGACTATGGTAACCAACCTCTTACTGTGCATTCAAGCGGACAAAGAGCCCATCTAAGTACCGTTCTATGTTTTGATGGACAGGGTGAGTCAGAAAGGCAATTTCCTCAACTCCATTCATTCTCTTTGCTTCAGATGTCCTGCAATGATATGCCTGGCATAACAAGCATCAAACTGTGGGTGTTTGAGGGTCTTTAGAGGACATGCTGCCCCCATGAGCAGGACAGTATCTGAAGGAAGCATGACAGAGAGTCCAGGGCTCCACTGCGGGGACCAAGCAGACACTGGCTTCACAGCAAGATGCTGCTACAGCGGGGTTTGTCTGTAGGAGGCATCGGAATAACCCTGCAACTCCACTTATTTCAGATCCATTTAAATGGACACAGGACAGGGCTTTGGCCCTGCCCTAAGTTCAAGTCCTTCTCGGCCACTCATAAGCACATGGTCCTAGGAAGGTCACTTAATCTCCATGAGTATCCATTTTCCCATTCATAAAATTGGAATAACTAGTGATAGGGTTTGCTCTATAGGCAGATGTGGCAAGTTTGAATTTGGAGGCAACTTGGGCTACATAGTAAGACTCAAAAAAATGTAAAAAAAGACAGGAAGGAAGGAAGGAAGAAAAGGAAGGACATTTTGTATTCTCATTGTGTATAAAGTATATTACACATATACATGTGTTGGTTAGTTTTTTGTCAACTTGACACAAGCTAGAGTCATCTGAGAAGAGGGGACTTCAGTTGAGAAAATGCCTTTCATCAGATTGGCCTGTAGGCCTTCATTCAGTAGCTGATGGAAACAAAAGCAGACGTGCACAGCTAAACACTGAGCTGAACTCCTGGAATCCAGAGAGGGAGGGGTGATTAGCAAAGGGGTCAAGACCAGGCTGGGGAAACTCACAGAAACTGCTGATCTGAACAAGGAGGAGCTCATGGCCCCCAGACTGACAGCTGGGAAACCAGCATAGGACAGAACCCTGAACATGGGTGTCAGTTAGGAGGCTCGGTGTATGAATGGACTTTGGGAGCTCAGTCCCCATAGAGGAATACTCTCTTAGCCTAGACTCTGCCCCAAATGATGTGACAGACTTTGATGATCCCGCATGGAAGGCCTCACCTCCCTGAGGAGCAGGGAGGGGATGGCATGGGGGCTTGGTAAGGGGCATAGGAGGATGGGAGGGAGAGGGGAACTGGGATTGATATGTAAAATAAGATTGTTTCTAATTTAAATTAAAAAATAATTTAAAAAAAACATGAAGATTGGCCTGTATGCAAACCTGTGGGCTATTTTCATGGTCAGTGGTTGATGTGTGAGGGCCCAGCCCATTGCAGGTGGTGCCAGGCCAGGGCAGGTGGTCCTGGATTGGATAAGAAAGCATCCTGGAACAAGCTAAAAGGGGCAAGCCTATAGCAGAACCCTCTATGACCTCTGTATCAGCTCCCGCCTTCAGCTCCCGCGTGCCCCCCCTCCCGACTTCCCCTCATTATGGACTACAACTCTAAGCTGAAATAAACTTTTTCCTCCCCGAGTTGCTTTTGGTGCTGGTGTTTATAATAGCGACAGAAATCTAGTTCTCTCTCTCTCACACACACACTCATGAAAGCAACACGTTAAATGCTCAGTAAACGATCTCTGTGTATAAAAATCTGTTGCTACTGGGTGCATTTTTTAAAAGTGTATCCTTTCTTTTTAAAGATTTATTTACTATGTATATGATGCCATGCCTGCATGTATTCCTGAGGGCACCACCAGATCTTATTACAGATGGTGTGAGCCACCATGTGGGTGCTGGGAATTGAACTCAGGACTCCTGGAAGAGCAGCCAGTGCTCTTAACCTCCGAGCCACCTCTCCAGTCCCTCCCCCCTATGCATTATCTTGTAGCTTCACACTGTAGATGTAAGCTCTGTGAGGCTCCAGTCCTCGTGGGGAAGGTGAGGCCAGTATCACCTGCCTGGTATAAACATTAAGTGAGATGCTGTGCAGCCTGGCTTGCTATGCATACTCCAAAGACTGCCTCTTGGCTGTTGATTGACAGTGCTTCACTGATGTTCCATCCCAGATGTTTTTTTAAGATTAAAAACACATTATTGTATGTACATAATACATACGATGTGGGTGTGTAACATTTTGGTCACATCCAAACAGTCGAGGTTGGACAAGTTTCCCTCAAAATACTCCCTTGTTCTTCCTCTGTTAGACTACCACCCATCAGAACCATGTCTCAGGTCAGGGGAGACAGCCCAGCTGCTGAGATAGCATACCTCTCTTGAAAAGAAACCTAAGTCTGGCTGGGTGGTGATGGCACACACCTTAAATCCCAGCACTTGGGAGGCAGAGGCAGGCAGATCTCAGTGAGTTCAAGGCCAGCCTGGTCTACAAAGTGAGTTCTAGGACAGTCAGGACTTTTACACAGAGAAACCCTGTCTTAAAAACAATGAAAAAAAGAAAGGAAGGAAGGAAGGAAGGAAGGAAGGAAGGAAGGAAGGAAGGAAGGAAGGAAGGAAGGAAGGAAGGAAGAAAAGCCTAATTCTGTCCTCACCACCCTGGGGCTCACAGCACCCTGGGGCTCACATCTTGTAAGCTCCGTCTCCAGGGAATCCCACACCTATAGTCTCTGTGGGATTTGCCTGCCACACGAGCACATGCCCACGTGCACATAATTAAAAAGATTAAAAGGTAGGTTTTTAAAACCCTTTATAAACATGTCCCCCGTGCTGTGTGGGGATGGTTTGATGATTGATTAGGTACACTTGTGACACCAAGTTAGCCTACAGGTCGTTTGTTTTCCTTTTAACTTTTCCCACCAATGCCTGCCTTACAATCAATTGTTTCTCTAAGACTAAGATGTGATGGAAACCTTGGCACAGTAGGGTCACTTCCAGATAAATGGGGACAGCTGACAAGGTTCCGAGCTGGGAGAATCAGGGCTGCCATCAGGGGGTGCCAGAGACTCTCGCTGCCTCGGAGGGAGGAACCCCGTAGAAGCGCAAGCGCAATTTCTCCAGGTGAATTCCAGGAGGCACCCGAGATCTTGGACCTAACCCAAGACTTTTTCCCTCGCTGCCTCTCCTCACGACCGCCGTCAGACTCTGAGAACCCAAGCTCCCACCATCAGCCGGTGGCCTTACCTTTCTGGGGACAGAGCTAACTAACGCTCCCTGCAAGGGACCTACCTGGCTTCATTACTCCGTTATTACGGCCCATTTCGATGCTATTACCCGAACCAGGGCCTGACCCACGCTTCTCAGGGATAGTTGTCAGACTTAATTTATTTAACGACACCCACATTGGTCAAAGTCTGGAGATAGGATGAAGTGTGAACCCTCACTGCCAACTCCAGAATCTCCGAGGAGCTGGTCAGAAGCGCCCATTCTCTGGCCCCATCTCGGTCCTCCATTGTCAGTCTCTTGGGAAGGGAGGGGGTGTCCCTAGTGGGTGGCTGTGAGATGGCTGGAAGTGGACATGCAGTGGATCTGGAGGCGCTGCGCAGGAGTGCGGGAGTGCCGGAGAAGTCCGGGTTCGCAGTCACGTGGGCTCCAGCTAACCATCCACCCCCTCTTCTCCGTCTTTAAAAGGGAGACTCACGAACGCCTTGTTAGTCGCGAGTAATATTTGCAGTCTCTCCAGCTGCTGGCCTTTTTGAAACGAGCTCCCAGGTCCCTGCCTCCTCCTAGGCTTGGACAACCACCTCTTGAAACTTCCCGGGAGTAGAGGAGGCGGGGAACCTGGCCGGGAGCGGGCTGCTTGTGCTGGGACTGGCATCCTTGGCATCAGGTCTGAATAGAGTCTGGCAGCTCCAGCAGGGCTGAGCGACAGCCAGTGGCTGCGAGTCCCACGCGGGGACCCAGGAAAGCACGTGTCTGCATTTAGAGAATGCCAGGTAAGTGCTCTTTTGCTCAGAATGTGGTTTCATTGACTGTGTGGATTCCTGCAATGGGGAGCAGGCAAAATTTAGAAATTTAGACCAATAAAGGGGCAGATGCAACTGTCCTGGACACTACTGGAAGCAAATTTTGTTGACTCTTGGGTTGGTTTGTGAATATAATTTTCTTTTTTAAAAAAGAAAATCCCCGTGGTTTTCCTCCGTGGATTCCTGGTGGTGGATGAACTGAGGAAGCTTTTTGCCCGAGTATCGTGGACCAGGGAGGATGTGCCTATCTCAGTCATGCTTGATGGGCAGGTGATCATGGCTTGATCATGGTAATCCTTAGTCATGTCAGAAATAGGTTTTTTTTTATTTCCGGATAGGCGCAGTACGTTAAATCTGATCTCTCTTATCTGCTGATTTGCTGGAGAAATCTAATGGTTGTTTCTTCACTATTACCTGTGGTGACTGTTTTATAGTGGAGGTAGAAAATTAAGTCAAGTGAATATCATTTTTGCGTGTGACAAAGGAAACTTTGAATATGAGTGGAGCTCTCTTCAGAGAGGAAGCTTGGTGGTTATTCTTACATTTTAGAAGGCAGGTTGCGTTTGGTTTGGCATTCAGCACCCTGCACGAAGGAGTTTTGTTCTATTTCAAGTGTCCCCACTTGAAATTTTATTTCTACAGTAATGATTCCACTCATGGTGATATTTCCTCTCTCTCCCCGTAAATGTTATTTAAAAAATGAAAGGGAAGATTAGAAAGCGGATATAGGGGGACAATGAAAAGAGTGTGATAAATACTTAACTCACTAAGTGTTAAAGCAGAAACAGCAGCGTTCCACTGGTCTTCTGGATGAATCTGAAGTTCTTATTTCAAAAGCAGGCTAAACGGAACGCTTTACGTCTTGCTCAAGATATGCAAGTGTTTGAAATAAACAAAAAGCACATGTAGGACCATTTCAAGGTGGGTTTGAGGGAGCCAACTGGTTCTAGTCAGAGTTGACATTTCTCAGAATGGATTTTTAATATGAAAAGAAAAAACTTCACACTCAGTTCAACCTATCAAATATACAATTTGCCTTTAATGGATATTATGTCCTTTGTGAAGACTAAGTCACTGTAATTCAGCAGGCCATACCTTAAAATATATTTCATGATAAAAAAAATTATTTGATGTTCTAAGTCATTTTATGGAATATATTAGGAAGTAATTACATAAAATTCTGAGGAGTAAACATCAATCATTTGCTGGTAAGTTTTCGTTGATTATATGCAAAGCCCTTGAAAGCTGAATGTTTGGATATTAGGTCTCATAATTCAGTGTTTAGTACATTGTGATAGACATTTGAAAAATTATGCTTATTGCAGTTTTGTTTACAAACAGTTGAATTTAAGCTTTTTTTTTTTTTTTAACATACCACTCTAAGGATTATGATAGAGAGGGATTATCTTTTTCTCACTTTTGGAAGATACACATATAGTTTTAAAGGGTTTTGTGTAAGTCAATTATTAGTGGTTAGTTTTATGGTTATTTTAGAGTAAGTTTTCTTTGTTCCTAACATGAAATTGAGGGCCTTAATATTTTGCTTTGGAAGGTAGTAACTGCTAAACAGAAACACAGCAAGAATGCTTGACGCTTAAAAGGCATACCTAAAGGGCCAGAGATGTGGCTTAGTTGGTAGAGAGCTTGCCTGGCATGCCCACAGCCCTGACCTCTATCCACAGCATTCCATGGATCAGGCACGGCGGTGCTAGCCTATAACCCTAGGACTCAGCCTATAGAAGCAGGAAGATCAGGGAGTTTAAGGACAGCTTGACTGCATAGCAACTTTTAGGCCAGCTTGGGCTACATGAGATTTGTGTCTTAGAGAAAAAAGGAGGAGGAAGAGAAATGTGTTTATATGTATTTTTCTTGTTCAGGAAATTCATTCTGGCGAGTGTGAATTGGAGTGTTTGAATAGGATGCTTGTGGGTAGTGGGGGAGAGTGGACAGGTGGAGGAAGAATAGAGGTAGCCTGTCAAAGTTATCCACATCTGCAGGCCCAGGGAGGTGACATTTTGTTTACACACCTGCAGCAAACAGGCTCCCAGCAGCCCAGCTATCTGGACTGCTTGTGGTGGTGGGCTTCTGTCCAATACAAGTTCAAAATGAAAAATTCAGAAGCCGATTGGTGGTGCATGCCTCTAGTCCCAGCACTCGGGAGGCAGAGAGCAGGCAGATCTCTGTGAGTTCAAGGCCAGCCTGGTCTACCGAGGTAGTTCCAGGACAGGCTCCAAAGCAGTACAGAGAAACCCTGTCTTGAAAAACACAAAACAAAACCAAACAAAAGTAAAATTCAGAAGCACGTATTCATGATCCGAAATCATTTTATCTTAAATTGGCTGGGAATCCAGACCAATGTGAGAGGTGTCCCCAGTGGTATTTTTCAGTGGACTGGTTTCGCCCTCTTTGCCACACAGAATGTTTTCACTTATGCCACTTCCTGTCTTCTTTGGGGCACTGTGAAAAGGGGCATCCCACAATGTTTTCTCATTTCTACAGAAAACGATGTGAAAGTTCAAGGAATTTATGTGGTTTGTCTAAGATCTGGTCCTAAGCAGAGCAGAGCCTAGGACCCAGTGTTGTGTTCTGTCCACTGGGCCAGAGTACACATGAATACACACAGGCTGGCCGGTGACTGACTTCTATCCATCAGCTGGATCTGTAGGTCGGTCTGCTCTTTGTGGAATGCCATGTTATTTCCAGGGCCAACCTTATTCTTCTCCACAAATCCACTGTCAATATTGGGTTTTTTTCAGAGTTATTTATTTATTTTTTTGGCTTGAGATCCAAAATGTGTTTCCCTAGCTAGTACTTTAGCACACCATGCATAACCCCGAGTGTACAAAAGTTTCTCTCCAAGGTTGTGATTTAGGAAGAAAAGTTGTTATCGGTGATCATGCTACTAATCATCCAAGATGCCCCTGACAAGTAGTCAAGACATGAATCTGGATGTATCAAAAGATGTTCAGCCAAAGGGCAACCCCAGTTCTAATGATCACTGTCCAGCAGTGGCTCTCAACAGCCCTGAGTGTACTGGGATTTGGTAGCAAAACTGGAGAAGTTGACTACTGCTATGCTAGATCTGTTTTCTAGGTTACATCATTGTGGCAGCTGACTGATGGCCTGAATGAGCTTGGCACTTGCCTTTCCACGGCAGGTACCTGACGCGAGGGTGTGAAAATGGATGACGGGATCAACTGTCTGCTGTTTTTAAATTTTATGTTCGTTTACCAGCTGGATGAGGGAAAGTGTTATTTCAAGTTCATGTCTTTCCACGTGACTGCTCATTTTTTGTTTGTGTGTGTGTGTGTGTACACATATGTGTGTGCACAAGCATGTGCATGTCAAAAGACAACCGCAGGTGCTGCTTTTTTTTCAGCTGTCCACCTTGAAGATATATTTTATTATGTGTTTATGTATGGGGATATGTGCATGCATATGCATGTGGTTCCTGTCGGGGGGACGTCTGAAGAAGGTGTCAGATCCTCTGGAGCTAGGGTTGTAGGCAGTAGTGAGCCACTTGGTGTGGGTGCTGGGAACTGAACTTGGGTTCCCTGAAAGAGTAGCAAGCACTCTTTACTGCTGAGCCATCTGTCCAGCCCAATTTATTATTACTATTATTGTTATTATTATTATTAATTATTGTGTTTTAGTATGTATGATGTCTACGAGCATGCCACAGCATTGCATGTGTCTGGAGGCTGGAGGACAACTTTTCTCCCATTCTTCTGTGAGTTCTGATCATCAAAGTCAGTCTGCTTATAAAGCAAGTGATTTCACCCGCTGAGAAGTCTCATTTGTCTCACAGAGTCTGTCATTGACCTGGTATGGACCATCATGAAGCCTTTTCCATGGATTCTTGGATTGAACTTGGATCTTCCTGTTTGCAGAGTAGACACTTTACTGGCTGAGTTACCTCCTCAACCCACTTACTTCATGCCTCTTAAAAGGCCTGATGAAGGGGCCGGAGAGGTAATTCAGCTGTTAAAAGTACTTATTGCTTTTTCAGGGGACCAGGTTCAATTCCTAACATCCACGTGTTATCTTACAACCATTTGTAACTCTAGTTCTAGGAGATCTGATTTCTTTGGGTACCAGATATACACTCAGTACACAGACATATGGGCAAAATACTCATACACAGAAAAATAAGAATAAGCAAATCTTAAATAAGAGGTCTGATGAGAAGAAAACACAGCTGAGGTTTCTGATGGCTGCTAGGTGGAGTCTGCCAAACTTGAAGGTGAAAAGTTAAGACCCTGTAGACTCAGTAAGCTCTTGTTTGATAACAATGCTAAAATTGTGTCAACCCATTCACCATTTAATTATATTTTTGCAACAGTATCATCTTGAAGTCCTTTGCTCAAATTTGTTTGAGTTTTACTGTTCTCTTGGCTTATAATTTCCTGAATTTAATTACTTTTCATTTGACAATTCAGAGCACTGTGTTTGGTCCTTATGGTGGAAGGTTTACATCAAAAAGATTCGGTGGCATTTTTGTGTGTGCTTTTTTTTTTTATTTGTTGTTTTGTTTTTCTTTGTTGTTGTTGTTTTTGGACGAGGTCACATACATAGCTCTAGATGGCCTGGAACTCAATGTGCAGAACAAGCTGGCCTCACACTTGCAGTGCTAGGGATACAGGCCTGTGCCACCATGCCTGGGTCATTCAGTGATACTCTGTACAGGAAGGAAGGCCATAAGGGGCTGGGGATGGGGTTCATTAGTAGAGGGTCTAGCTTGCACAATGCTGGACTTGATCCACAGCACCACATATACTGGGCACGGTTGTGTACATCTTTAATTGCAGACCCGGGGAGGTAGAAGAGTTCAAAGTCATCATTAGTTATATAACAAGTTCAATACCAGCCTGGGTTACATGAACTACTGACTCAACAAACAAACAAACAACAAAGGCAGGATTGGAGAGATGAGCCGGTGACTAAAAGTACCATCATGAGGACCAAAGTTCTAACCCCGGCACCAGTGTAACAAGCTAGATACCCCATGCATGCTCGAAATCTCAATTTCAAGAAGGATGAAGACAGGAGACTAGGGTTTGGGGCTTGCATCATTAAAGAGGAAAACTTGAGACCTAGGTTTAAGTAGATAAGGAATAGGTGGGGATAGAATAGAGGAGGACACCCAACAACCCCTGTGGCCTCTCTAGGTGCACACAGGCACATGTACCTGCATATACATGTCCACATACACATGTATGCAGTGCATACACAAATAAATACATACATACATAAATAAATCTTTAAACAGGTAGTATATATTGCATGGTGACCATACTTATTTTTGAACATAATTTTTATTTGTTGAATTGGACCTGTCATTTTGACTCTTTATACTTTTTTTCTGAATGTTCAAGAAATTTAAATTTTAATCATTACATCCAAATTTTATGTATAAATATGATTGCTAAGCATGTCCAAGAGCATACATGTATTTTTCTCTCAGTTGTTAGAAAGTGCGCTATTTAAAGTATCCTAAATGTGTTCTGATTAAGGATTCGGCAGCATCAGACGAGCTCTGATGATACAGCCAAACTGCACTGAAGTATGACCACGGAGCCGAAATTCTGATGTCACAAGCACAGTGAGAGGTGCATTAAGATGGTCCTGGGGGTTGAGGAACGAACGGCTCTGTGGCTAAGAGCATTTTCTCCTCTTCCAAAGGACCTTGTTATTATCCACCAAACTCCCCCTACCTTTGAATCTTTGGATTGCCTGTTCTGTTGGTATAGCAGTCTGAGTCAAATCAGAACATCCAACTGTATGATGTCTTCAACAGGGGAAGTTTAATACTAAGAAATACTAAATATACGAAAAGATAAGCAAGGTGTGATGGCATACACCTTTACTTCCAGCACTTGGGAGGCAGAGGTAGACAGTTCAAGGCCAGCCTGGTCTACAGAGCGAGTTCCAGAAACCCTGTCTGGAAAAACAAAAACAATAAAGAGAGGAAAGATAAGTATGAACTATGCAGAGATTCTTTTGGGCCCTTAGGGCTGAGGGAGAGTACCCAGTTGGAGAATATCCAACTCTGAAGGAGTTTAGAATTTGCTGGGCAAGGTGAGGTTTGGCCACTGACTAGAAGTGATATCAGGGGGTTTAGAGGATCTAGGGTTGCTGGTTAAGCAATAGGTCCCCTCTAAAATGCAGTTCAATGGTTGGCAGCCAGTAACCAGACCATGCACACAACGTGGGTATCTGGGTTCCCTCAAGGGCAGAAGGCCTTTAGAGCATGTAAGCTGTCATGGTGACAAGTCTTGAGCAATGGATGACTCTGCAGTGTTCAACCTTTGGGTCATAGTTCAGAGAGGTGCCTATGAAGAGGTCATTGCCATGCAGACTGCAAAGCTGCCAAGGGAGTTCATTCTGGGCCTTTGGCTGGGGCAAGCTCCACACTGGATTCTTACATTCATACCACCTGCCTCTGCCAGGGACAGATGTTGCAGCAAGCCTTTGTCCCACAGTGTCTCAATGGCACCCTCCACTGAGCTAACCATCCAGCTCAGTTTGGTCTTAGAGGAATTTTGTTATATTGTTATTTTTATTTATGTATAAATCCTATATGGAGGGCTGCTTTTAAACTTTAGTTGCAATAGACTGACAAAGTCATGCCATGGTCAGACTATGCGATAAATTTCTCATTTCTGTTATTGTAGATTTATAGAATATTTGAGTATGTTAAAATTATAATAGTCTCACTTGCTAATGTTCCCTTTTAGGCTTATTTTTTTAGTAACAGCTTATAGTTGATCTTATGGAGTTCTAGGGGAAAATACCTTTATGTATTTCTGTGTTTTTAAGTTTAGATATAAATTTGTGATTAATTATTGTGGTTAGACATTCTTATAGTTGAGACCTGGAGACATGGCTCAGTAGTTAAGACCATTGGCTTCTTCTCCAGACGACCTCATGGTATCTCAGAGCCTTCTGCAACTGCAGTCCAAGGGGACCCTGGTACCTCTGTAGGCGCCCGACACACAAGTAGTGCATAGCCATAGAGCTGGCAAAGCATCTATACATATAAACTAAACTAACAATGTTTTAAAAAATTCTTGTGGTTCGCGTCAGCAACAATAAAGTAATAAAGAATGAGAGAGGGTGTGGCTTTGCTGGCAGATGCTTGCCTAGCATGTGTAGGATCCTGGGTTCGATTCCTGCAGTGTGCAAACTCAGAAAGGTGGTAAATACATAAAGTCCCAGCACTTGGAAGGGAGGTAGAGGCAGGGGGATCAGAAATTGAAGATCATCTTTGGTTACATAAGGTGTTTGAGGACAGCATGGGATACATAAGAACCTGTCTCAAAAACAAAACAAAACAAAACAAAACAAACAATGAAATAGAGAATAAGAGTTTTATATAAATAAGTACTAATAAGTGTGTGTGCATTGCTAAGCTAATATGAATACTTGAATTTTAAAAATTTTGTGCGTGTATGTTAGAGACAGATAGAGATAGACAGACAGAGACATATAGAAACAGACAGAGAGAAGGCAAGAGAGTGGGCATATGGTGTGGTGATATATTATTTATGATTTGTTAAAGCTTGCTTGGAGATTCAGAAAGCAAAGTCAGCCACAAACTATAGAAGCCAGGCACACACCTTTAATGCCAGCAGCCAGAAGCTAGGAGGTGGTGGTCCATACCTTTAACCCTAGGATTCAGGACTAAGAGGTAGACAGAGCTCTGTGAATTCAAGGCCTCCCAGACCTACATAACAGTGAATCAGTCTCAAAGAGAACTGTAGCTCACAACTTTAATCCCAGGACTCATGAGGGGTGTATCAGACAGGAGCAAGGGCTCTGAAGAGGCATTCATTCTCTAGCCACGCTGAGGAGAGGCATCTGTCTGAGGCCTGGTGAAGAGCTTGTGGATCAGCCCTTTCAGCCTGAGTCAGAGGTGAGAGCTAGTGGCCAGTTGCTTTGCTTTTCTGAACTTCAGCTTGAACTCCAATATCAGTCTTTGGGTCTTTTTTTTGTTTTTTTTGTTTTGTTTTTTTTTTTTTTTTCCTGCTACACACGGGCACTGGAGTATGTGTTTGCCTCCACTGACAGCTTTCAGGAAATCTCACTTCCCACCATGGGTTCTGGGATTGAACTCATATCAAGCTTAAGCAACAGACACTTTACCCACTGAGCCTTCTCTTCTCTTCTCTTCTCTTCTCTTCTCTTCTCTTCTCTTCTCTTCTCTTCTCTTCTCTTCTCTTCTCTTCTCTCCTCTTCTTTCTTTACCTCCCTTTCTTTACCTCCCTCCCTTCCTCCCTTCCTCCCTTCCTCCCTTCCTCCCTCCCTCCTCCCTCCCTCCCTCCCTCCCTCCCTCCCTCCCTCCCTTCCTCCCTCCCTCCCTTCCTTTCTGAGCTAGAGTATCATATATCCTGTGTTGGTCTTGAACTCCTGACAGGAGGACAACTTCGAGCTTCTGATCCTTCTGCCTCCACCTCCAGCATACTGAGTTTACAAAGGTCTTCCACAATCCCTGGTTTATGCAATGCTGGGATCAAAGTCAAGGCCTCCTGTGTGCAAGGCAAGTGTTCTACCAACCATGCTATATTTCTACTCCCTCTCCTCTCCTCTCCTCTCCTCTCCTCTCCTCTCCTCTCCTCTCCTCTTCTTCCCTTTCCTTCCCTTTCCTTTGCACTGTGTCTCACTTTGTAGCTAAAGCAGGCCTGGAGCTAGAAGTCCTTCTGCCTCAGCTTCTTTGAGTGCTGGGGCTACAGGTAAGCACCAGGATCCCTAGCTAAAATGAATATGTATTAGTATCTCGTGTAGCTTGAACCAACTAAGCCCTGTTTGTTTTCCTTTGCAGGCATTACACCTGCCGGTATGTCTTTGAGATCATAATGTCCATCTGCACGTCTTCTCACAAGGATTTTTCTCAGCTGCTGCCTGTTCAAGATATGGATATCAAAAACTCACCATCAAGCCTTAATTCCCCTGTTTCCTACAACTGTAGCCAGACCATCCTACCGCTGGAGCATGGCCCCATCTATATCCCTTCCTCCTACGTAGAGAACCGTCATGAATACCCAGCTATGGCATTCTATAGTCCCGCTGTCATGAATTATAGTGTTCCCAGCAGTGCCAATAACCTGGAAGGTGGGCCTGTTCGACAGACCACAAGCCCAAATGTGTTGTGGCCAACTTCTGGACACCTCTCTCCTCTAGCCACCCATTGCCAGTCGTCACTTCTGTATGCAGAACCCCAAAAGAGTCCTTGGTATGAAGCAAGATCACTAGAACACACCTTACCTGTGAACAGGTAAAGTCCTGTCTTTTAAGTTGTGAATGGTGGCAAGATCCTCACTTTACAGTTTAGTAAGGAACACATGTGCTGGACAAGGTCTTTCTTTTGTCGCTTTCTTAGGATACCTGAGACATATTGCTCTGTCCTGTTCGATAGTCTCACTTTTATTAAACAGTTGTGCTTATGGGGAAAGTTCACTGTAATAGATGTCCTCATTATGCAACAAACATCAAACTTACATCAGTTTGGTTTTGATGAGGGTGTTGGGTTTTAAAGGTTTGTTTGTTTCTTACAGTCAGATTAGAGTCTTACTGTAAAACGACGGGTTACTTACTGTTGATGACAAATTGTTTCCAAGATGAAAGTAACCATGGTAACACTACAACTTACGTGAAGTGGCCATGTGAAGCCAGGAAAGATAATGGGCATAAGCTTTAGGGATGAGCTGAGGCAGTGCTTTGTAAGGACCAACAGTAGGATCTTATTGAAAATCTCTGAAGTTAAAACAAATCTAACTCCAAGTGCATGACAGAACTACAGGTTATTTCAGTCTAATTTGTAAGATTTGTAATTTGTGTTAATGGCTGTGGAGGGAGAGGGTGGTATATGAATAGGTGGTTAGCAGAAATGGATTTTTGGAAGAAAAGAACGAAGTTATGGCACACTGACTAGTAAATACATTGCTTTCAGGGTGTGGTGGCACATTCCTCTGATCCCAGCATTCAAGAGGCAGAGAAGGCAGATCTCTGAGTTTGGGGCCAGCCTGGTCTACATAGTGAGTTCCAGGGATGCATGGAGAGATCTTGTCTCAAAAACCCAAAACAAATAAAAAAGCATTACTTTCAAACATTGTCATAAAACTTAGAGCATATAGGAGCTGGAGTGCCCATCACGTGCTAGGGGGTGTGTTTAACATTCCTGAGGCTCTGGATCCACGCCCCAGCAACCCAAAACCCAGCACCTCCAAGCCCTAAACCAAACCAAAACAATCTTTGAGAAAATATTACATAATAATGAAAAATTTCCTCCTAATCTTTTTATTTGTTGGCAAGATAAACATATAAAAACTTTGGGTCACATCTTTTCACTTACATTTCATTGAAATGATGACCTGTTTTTTTTTTGTTTTGTTTTGTTTTGGGTTTTTTTTTTGGTGTTTCGAGACAGGATTTCTCTATGAAGCTTTGGAGCCTGTCCTGGAACTAGCTCTGTAGACAAGGTTGGCCTCGAACTCACAGAGATCGGCCTGCCTCTCCAGAGCTGGGATTAAAGGTGTGTGCCACCAATGCCCGGCAAATTGATGACATTTTTTAAACCTCTTAAAAATCTCATCAAAGTCTTGCTAATATTTAGACAAACTTACCATCGGGAAAGTTTTTCTCATTTCTAAATTAGTCATACCTTTGCTATCTCCCTTCCTAGAAGAAACATGTCTTGGCAAAGTCAGCTCCTAGGGGGCGTGTGCCGCTGCCCATGACGCTCCTCTGAGGGGCTATTCTTCAGCTCTGAGCTGCCACCTCCTTCAGCCTCCTGAGGACCCGTCCACACCACACACTTTACGTTTGGCAAAGTTCATGCTACTTGTTTATTTTATTTTTTCTTTTTCTGGAAGCCTTTGCTCTCTCTTTTGTGTCCTTTTACAATGCCTGTTTTCTCTGCTTCCCCAGAGACACACTGAAAAGGAAGCTTAGTGGGGGCAGCTGTGCCAGCCCCGTTACTAGTCCGAGTTCAAAGAGGGATGCTCACTTCTGCGCAGTCTGCAGCGATTATGCATCTGGGTATCACTACGGCGTCTGGTCGTGCGAAGGATGTAAGGCTTTTTTTAAAAGAAGCATTCAAGGTACAAGACTATGACACACCACTTCTTTAGTTTTCACACTTTGACTTGCAAGCAACTTTGCAGAGATGGCCTGATATAAGTGTCGCTGTTGGCCTGGCTGGTACACTTCATGAACCTGAGCAGCTCAGATGAACATGCGTGTTAGGGGGTGGGCTGAGTGGGGGTGTATGGGTCCTTGGATTGCATGTTTGTACCCCAGAACCTCAAGATTATAGGGGTCAGTTTACCACTACGTCACCTAACTGGGCAAGGGGGATGTTTAGAAAAGGAGGGAAGATACCTGTTTACGACCCTGTAAAGATACTGCTTGGAAAATTCTGTGCTTACTGTCTGTCTGGAGCTCTGTCTGTCTGTCTGTCTTTGTTCTTTCTTAGGTTTAATATAGGGCATGCTTATGTCATGATGGTGGGCTGTCTCCCGAGGGACGAGAATAACTATAATTTATGGAAATGATCAGAAATGAGGAATTAACTGTAGTGGACTCTGAGAAGTGGGTCATCCCTGGACTGGTGGGGGTCGTCTTTACAATCCCCTCGTTTTTAGTCTGGCATCAGACTATCTCTTTGGCCTTCACTAGAGTCTTTGCTAGCAGTTTTTTACTTGGTGTGTACTTGCTCAGGGTGCGCTTTCTGTTAAAACACTTTTTTATTGTGTGTGTATTGGGAGGAGGGCACACACGTGGCCATACAGGGTAATGTGCTGGAATTGGTTCTGGCCTTCACTCTCAGGGCTTGAACTTAGATTGTCATGCTTGGCAGCAAGCACCTTACCTCAAAGAGCCCGTGGGGTTTGTGTGTGAGTCTGTTACCCTTTTTTAATGAACTTAAAAGCTGTGCACACCTGGCATCAAGGCTACTCAGCCTGTCTTTGCTACTTCTCCCTCATCGGTCTCCTCTCCTCCAAGCCATCATGTACTGAAGTCACTTATGTGTGTGGAAGGGTGCATGTGCATGAAGAAGCACATGCTTGCCTATGTGTATGTGTGTGGAAGGGTGCATGTGCAAGGAGAAGTGCATGTATGCATATGTGCATGTGTGTAGAAGGGTGCATGTGTATGTGTGGAGGAGCACATGCACATATGTGTGTAGTGGTGTGCATATGTAGGAGCACATATGCGAGCATGCACACGCATGTGTGTGAGTGTGTGTGTGTGTGTGTGTGTGTGTGTGTGTGTGTGTGGTGGTGGTCACAGATAAACATGAGGTATTTTCTTCTATTGTTCTCAATCTTTATTTATAAAACACGATTTCACTTTATATGTGTTAAGATTTAGCCTGCGTGTACGTTGTGTACATGCATACGCCTGTTATCCAGGGATGCCAAAAGAAAGCATCAGATTCCTTGGAACTGGAGTTCTACATGGTTGTGAGTTGCCATGTGAGTGTTGGGAATTGAATCTGAGTCCTCTGTAAGAGCAGCCAGTGCCCTTAATTACTGAACAGTCTCCCCAGCACTCTCTATCTGTATTTGCTGAACCCAGAGCTTGTGGATTAGACTGGGCTGATTGGCCAGGCAAGCTATGGGGGTCCTGCTGTGTCTGCCTCCCACTGTCGGGATTACAGGCATGGAACACCTAGAGCTGGGACGCTGAGTCTGAGTCCCTATGCTTTCCCATGAGCACTTGACTCAGAGAGGCATCTCCCTAGCCCCAGTCACTTTCTCGTTGGCTTCTTTGTGTTCTGTTACTCTGTCCTCTCTCTTGCAGCTTCCTCTTGGGCGATCCCTGTCCTTTCTTACCCACACCGCAGTGCCCAGTTTTCAGCTAATTAATAACAAGGTGGGATTATTAGTGGGAGAACGACGAGTTAACTTGTCCACTGATAATCCTAGATTAATAGGACACTTACCACAAGCAGAGAGACACCGGTGCCTCCAGAAGGCTGGGGATTGGCGTGGGGTAAAGAGCCATCTCTCTGTGTCTCTATGGCTCCCTGTACAGATGGCCACCTGTTTGTCCTGGCCCCTGCATTACCCCTACGAATTTACCACCACTCTGTGTCCTCTTCCATGCAGTGGAAGTACTCGTGGAGTGGTAGTGGAGAAATATACTCACTAAGTATTTTCATTTGTTGTCACTGCAGCAATAGTGGTGGTCTGAATGGAGAGGTCAGAGGCAAACTCTTGTCTCCAGGGTCATGTGACAGTAACATTTACCAGCTGAGCCATCTTGCTGGCCCCACCTCACGTTTTGAGACAAGGTTCCCCGCTGAAGCTAGAACTCAAAATTTGGTTAGGATATCTGTCCATTAGGCTCCAGGGATCTTCCTATTTCTGCCTCCCCAGGTGGGGTTGTAGAGCGCAGCATCCTGCCTCAGTGTTCACATAGGTACTGGGGACCCAAACTCGGTTTCTGTAGCCAGCACTTTACTGATTGAGTCATCCTCTAGGCTCCGAGTCCTGTATCTTGCTGTGACTCCAGAATTACTTCTCAAGGAATCTTTTACCTATTGCAAGTAGCTATAGCCTTTAAAAAGCCACTCTCTTTTGCCATGCAGGAAATACATGACAGCTTGGAATATCTGTGGACCTGGAGGATATAGCTGCCCATTGTTGATGATAAAATTTCCTCCTTATTCTTTTCTGTGATGTCAGCCAGGATGCCATATTCTAAATATGTACAAAGGAAAGTTAGTGTCCAAACAATTGTTTAATGCTCATACAGTCCTTTCACTGGACTCTTGTGTTTTTAGCACAAGTGGTTTTCAATAATTAAAAATTGCTGATTAGTTTCTTAAAACAGCCTCAAATGGACCAGGATGTTACACCAGTAGCTTCAGAAGTTGATTGCATTGAACTTTAACTTTTAATTTTATTTTTGAGACAAGGTCCCAGGTAGCCCAGGCTGGCCTTGAACCCATTATTTAGCCAAGATTGAACTCAGGGCTTTCTCGTGCATTCAAGGAGACAAACTCTCTACCAACTATGCTATGCCCCCAACTCACAGTGTGAGTTTTAACACTTAACATCCTTTTACTTTCATAGTTTTCCTTGCCAGCTTGCTTGGTAAGCTGCTTGCCCACGCATTAGTGCACTG
This sequence comes from Cricetiscus sungorus, assembly GCA_030556225.1. Classification (NCBI taxonomy): domain Eukaryota; kingdom Metazoa; phylum Chordata; class Mammalia; order Rodentia; family Cricetidae; genus Cricetiscus; species Cricetiscus sungorus. The sequence continues at coordinate 33,024,766 of JANBXA010000588.1, forward strand.
GAGGCTGTGTGTACTAGGTCTCTGATCAGCACTGGCCTTGCTGACCTCTTCAGACAATGAGTCATCAGACTCCAAATCCTGCTGTTTCCCTTCTGGGCTACAGAGCACAGAGAAGGGATCGTGGAGGGAGGCTACTTGTCACTTCTGGTCCAAATTAAGGCATAGCATTTTTTGTTTTGTTTTTGAGAGAGGGTTTCTCTATATAGCCTTAGCTGTCCTGGAACTCGCTCTGTAGACCAAAGCTGTCCTCAAACTCACAGAGAGCTGCCTGCCTCTGCCTCCCAAGTGCTGGGATTAAAGGTGTGCACCAACACTGTCAGCTTAGCTTATTTTTAAAAGCTCCCTTTGAACAAATATCAGAGGAGCTGTGAATTAAATTATGTGCCACAGGGAAGACAATGCAATGTATTGTGTTTTGTTCACTGCTGGAGCACAACAGCTTCTTGAAGGAAGAATTTATAAAAAGTATGTGGGCTCACATTATGTATGCATAGAGATTCATGTGTACATGTGTGCATGTATTTGTGTATGTGTTCATGTGTGTGAGTGTGTACAAGTGCCCATCTGGAAGCCAGATGTTGACATTGGGTATTTTTCTCAATTGCTCTCCACTTTATTTTTGGAGTCAGGGTTTCTTACGGGACCACCCAGAGAGCTAGAGGTCCACCTGTACCCAGTGCTGGTGTTATAGGCATGTTCCTGGCTTTTACGTTGGTGCTGGGGTTCAAACTTGGGTCTTTCATGCTGTGTGACTAAGCCATCTTAAGCTTGTCCTCTGACCAAGCCATGTCCCCAGCCCATGTTCACATCATTTGATTGGCACGTCTTTCTCACAGCTCTGAACATTCAACCTTATAGATTAATTGCTTTGCCTTTACTGTTGAGGATATTATCAGTTATTTTATTGTTTCATGTAATATTATGATTTATATTTTTTATAAAAATTAAAAAAATATGTTTGTTTGAATGTTGTATTAGGACACATGGGTAAGGTCAGAGTGTCATGTCAATATTTAAAGGTCTTCTTGACCACTCCTTCTTCCCCTTTTTGGTCATTGTCTTATGTAGCCCAGGCTGGCCACAAACTTGTGGCTAGCCTTAAACCCCTGAACCTCCTGCTTCCATCTCACAGGTGACTGGATTACATATTTGAGCAACTACAACTGGCTTAATGCTTAAAATTCTCGAGAGTTTTCTTTTCAACTATTTCTTTAAAAGGCACAAAAATGAGTTTTCTATTAGTGGAAAGTGAATGGGATTTGTTGTTTTGTTTTGAGGCAGATTCTTTCGTAGCTGGGCTGACTTTGAACCCATGACCTTGAACTCCTGACCCTACAGTCACCATTTCTCAAGTGCTGCAATTATAGGAGTGTGCTGTCATCCAGATTTGTGCAGTACTGAGAATGGAACCAGGGCCTTGTACATGAGTCAGGAACTCTAACAAACAAGTCACATCTCCAGCCCCCTGAGAATTTTGTTTTGTGTTTTCACCAAACTCTTGATAACATTGAGAGTATCCTGTCGGCTCTGATTTTTTTTTTTTTAAGATTCGGCCTTGCAAAGCTGTTCAACTTGACCTTGAACTCACTGTGTCCCAGGCTTTAAGCCCTTTCAGCCTCTATCTCCCAAACTGACTTTACATGTGACATGCAGAGATATCTAATCTTTAAAGGGTCAAATCTTACCAACTTTGATAGTCTTAAATATAGTTTCCAAGTGTTAGGTCTTTTAGCATTGGGAAATTATATAAATTGTACTTAATTTGTAATGGTTGACTTTTACATGCTATTTAATTGAAAAAGAAACACTTTGGCATATTGAGTAAGAATCAAATGTACTGATTTCTAAAATACATTTTTCCTATTTTTTGTTTATTTAAACCTTTCATGTTTTTTTTTTCCACTGATTTAAAATATGGGTGCTGGGCTGCAAATAAGGATCAGTTGCAAAGAGCGTTCCAGGCTAGCCTGAGCTACAGCACAGCCTGGTTTCAAGGGGGAAGGCAGTGTAGGATTTTAGTTTGAAATATAACTTACACACAGTAAAATTTTCCTATTTATACCATCCGTATTTCTAAGTTTTGAAAATATGTTATGTAACCAGCACCATAATAAGGACATGAATGTTATCAACTGAAAGCTGCTCCTGTTTCACACTAGTTCCCCAGGCTTCTGGAACAGCTGGTGCATTTTCTGTCGCTATGGTTTTGTCCCCCTTAGCCAGTCACACAAGAGCATCATAAGGTACACAACTGGGTGGGGCTGTAGCTCAGTTGGTAGAGTGTTTGTCTAGCATGCATGAAGCCCTGGGCTCAATCCCTGTTCTTGGGAGACAGAGGCAGGAAAAAAATCAGAAGTCCGAGGCTATACTCACTGACATAGCAAGATCAAGGCCAGCCTGGGCTACGTGAGTCTCTCTCTCTTTTAAGTATATGGCCCGTTGTGTTTGCTTCTTTCCTTTACTATAATGCTGTGCTGCATTTTGTTTAGCCTTTCATTTGGGTGCTTTTCAGTTTTATGTGGTTTTGTATTAAAAACCACTCTGTATATTTATCTTTTGTTGCAATTTAGAATAATTTTATTAAATGACTTCCTATTCTTAAAAGTTAAGAAAAGTGGAGATTTATTATGCCTGTGATTTTTTTTTTTTTTGACCAGGGTCTTACTATGTAGCTAGCTGTGGCTGTCCTTGAACCCAGTGTGTGGTCAGGCTGTCTCAAACTCATAGAGATTTGTCTTCCTCTGCCTGAAGGAAGCTTTTGTTGTTAATTTGTTTACTTATTATTTGTGTGTGCATACATGTGAAGCGCACACGCGTGTGTGTGCATGTGTGCATGTGTGTGTATGTAGTGTGTGTGTATATGTGTATAAGTGTATGTATGTGTGTGTGCATGTGTATGTATATATGTATGTGTGTGCATGTATATGTATATGTGTATAGTATGTATGTATATATGCATATGTGTGTAGTGTGTATGTATATGTCTGTGTGTGCACGCATATGTGCAGCATGTCAGGCTTGTAGGAATCAGAGGGTAATAAGCAGGAGTTGGTTCTCTCCTTCCACCATGTGGATCTAGGGCCCACTGAGCCATCTTGCCAACCCTGTTTTTGGCTTTTTAAAAAAATTATTGTGCATGCTTACAGAGAGGTATGTGTGTGTGTGTGTGTGTGTGTGTGTGTGAGAGAGAGAGAGAGAGAGAGAGAGAGAGAGAGAGAGAGAGAGAGAGAGAGAGAGAGAGAGAGAGAGAGAAAGTTCAGGTACTTACATACTGCTTATGGAGTTTAGAGGCCAGCTCTAGGCATTGATGTAGCTCATGGGACTTATACATCAAGTGCATTTGATGTATAAGTTGTTTTAATCCTGCAACCCAGGGGGAATCTTTGTAATTGTTTTCATACCAGGAAACATTTTATTTATGTCTTTTTCATTTGTTTTGTTTTGATTCTCGCTACAGTAGCCCAAGCTATTCTGAAACTTGTTATCTAGGCCATTCACAATCAGTGGTAGTGTACACCTTTAATCCTAGCCCTTGGGAGATAGAGGCAGGCAGATCTCTGTGAGTTCGAGGCCAGCCTGGTCTACAGAGTGAGTTCCGAACAGCCAGGATTACATAGAGAAACCCTATTTCAAACAAAGAAGCAGAAATTAGCTCGCAGTCTCCCTGCGTCAGCCTTCCCAGTACCAGCGTCGCCCATGTTCCTCATGACTTGGCTTTATTTGTACATCTTAGGAAGTTTCATTCATTTCCCCCTCATTTCCCCCAAGCATATCTGAACATGTGCTCACAGTGTGCACCCCTGTCCTCCGCCGCCCTCTTTCTCCTTTCTCTGAGTTCACACTCAGGTCTTACTGATCCTGTGCTGTCTCCCTCTATCACAAAGCTGGTGACATGTTATTTAGATAAACCCAACAACCCTTTTGTATTTCATACTGTAAAAACTCACTTTTTTCCTATGAAGTTTTATACCCCCACCCCCAAGACAGGGTTTATCTGTGTAGCTTTGGAGCCTGTTCTGGAACTTGCTCTGTAGACCAGGCTGGCTTTGAACTTACAGAGATCTGCTTGCCTCTGCCTCCCGAGTGCTGAGATTAAAGGTGTGCACCACCACACCCATCTGAAGTACTACATATTTAGCATCAAATATATATATATATATGTATATATATGTATATATATATACATATATATAATTTTTTGAGATTATAATTGCATCGTTTTCCTCCTTTCCTTTACTCTCTTCAGTCCCTCTCACGTGCCTCTGTGTTCTCCTTCAAATTCATATATAAGAATATTGGCTGTTTTTCCAGAGGACAGGGGTTCAATTCCTAGCAACCACCTGGGAGCTCACAATTGTCTGTAACTCTGTTCCCAGGATATCTGATACCCTTTCTGGCTTCTATGGGCACTAGTACACATGTAGTGCACATATACACATGTAGGTATTCACACAAGCACACAAAATCTTATATCTATCTGTGCCAGTAATACACACACACACACACACACACACACACACAGAGGTCTCACTATTTAGCCCTAGTTGGCCTGGAATTCACTCTTTAAAACATAAAATCAGCTTTGTGGCTTTGAACTCACAGCGATCCACCTGCCTCTGGAGTGCTGGGATTCAAAGGGTACACCACCATGCCTGGCTTATAAAAGACTCCATCACATAGATTAGAGAGAAATTCGGAATCACAGATGCATTCTTCCTGGCTTGGAAGAAAGCTGACAGCACTGTGTGTAGTAAACAACGAGCTGGACTTGCCTGTAGGAGCTGAGGGCAGTGTGCAGTAGTCAACAGACAGAAAGACATGGGACCCGAGTCCGATGACAAGGTACTGGCCCCACCGGTAACTCAATGAATGAGGAAGACCTTGAGCTGCAGTCATTGAGTGAATAGTAAGCCATATTTTTAAAGAAAGCCAATAGAAGCATTTAGTTATTTATATTTTAGAGTCTTACTGCTATGTAGCCCAGGCTAGCCCTGGGAAGTCTTTCCACTCCCAAGTGCTGTGATTATAGATGTGCTCTACCATCTGTATTTGTTTTTAATGAATGTCATACTTAAAATACGTATGATATAAAAAACTTTTATCCTGGAACTTCATTAGCTCCTTTCAAGTGGTACATGATTTCAATTTGTTCTGTTGCTAGTGGCCTCAGAATACTTTAACACGTGTTTCCTATGCGGCCATTGTCAAATGGGTGTCAGGTGGGAAACTAACACACACGTAAATGCTCAGACTCGGAGGTTTTCGAATGCTACCCCCAGCACAAGGCTCAAGATCAGGAACTGACTGTGAGTTTAGGTGTCATGTCTCTAGTCTCTGTCCTTCAGAGCTTGTATTATTTCCATTACCATGACGCTTTGGAAGACTGAGCCACCATCTTGCATAATGTCCCTCTCTCTGGCTTTGTCTGATCTTCTGTCCTAGACTCTGTTTGCATTATTAGCAGGGACAGCCCAGAGATGCTGCTGTGTTCATTAGCTCCTTTCAAGTGGTACATGATTTCAATTTGTTCTGTTGCTAGTGGCCTCGTTTTGATGATTTGATTAAGGTACTGGCTGCCAGGCATCCATTCTGTAAAAGCACTCCCTTTTCCCCCTTTGTAAAGAATGTTTTTGCTGGGAAACCTTTTGAGCCTAAGTAAATAATGGTATTCTTCATTAAGTCAATGAATTAATCTGTATCAGTATGACTTATGGGTTCTTATTTTCTATATTAGGTTGCTATCATTATTTTTTGAGGCTCACATTATCTCAGATCTGGCCAGCAGGAGTCCTTAAGCTGACTCCTGTCTTTTCAATATGTTCCTGTAATTCTTTGGGCATTGCTTTCCTTCCTAGCACAAAATGTTTCAGGCTCGCTGTGCATGATACCTGCCCTAGTTCTGAAATAAGCTGTTTTTTCATGGAACCCTGATTCCCCTTACAGTAATAAAAAGATATGAGTGCCCTTGGAAGATCCTTACACCAGGTCCTCTCAGGGGATGGAGTTAGAGAATAGATTTACGAATATATCAATGTATATGTATGCATAGACATGCATTTATCTAAGTTCCCATTTCTGTCTCTTCTTTCTGAGACAGTCTTACTTTGTCCAGGCTGCCACTAAGGTGGTATGTGGCAGAGGATGACCTTAAACTTGATTTTCTTGTCTTTATCTCTGAAGTGCTGACTGATAAAGGCATGTGCCACCAAGCCCAGCTTTATGAATGTTGGGGGTTGAGCCCAGGCTTCATGTATGCCAGGCAGGCACTCTTCCAGCTGAATTACATCATCAGCTTTAGAATCCCATGTTTCTATAAATGGCCTCTTCTCCCATGCATTCTTTGGCAACTTTTTTTTTTTTTAATTTTATGATTTGCTCATTTACATGTTTTACTCATTGCTGATATTAAAAATCTGGTCATCATAGACACCACATGAGAAGTGCAGGTTATTTTGTTTATTAATGTAATGCAATTAAGAAATAAGGGCCTGGAGTGATGGCTCTGTTAAGAGTGTAAGGTGCTTTTCCAGAAGACCCAAGTTTGCTTCCCATGTCAGGCAGCTCACAACTACCTGTAACTCTAGCTCTATGGAATCCAGTGCTCTCTGGTCTCCATAGACCCCTGCACATACCACACACACACACACACACACACACACACACACACACAGATACACACACCAATAAAAGCAGACCTTTATGACTTGTTACACACACACACACACACACAACACAACACACACACAAACACACACACACACACACACACACACACCAATAAAAGCAGACCTTTATGACTTGCTCTGTAAGGACGCCTGCTGCCAAGCCTGATGACCTGAGTTAAATGCCCAGGATTCACATAGTGGAAAGAGAACTACGCTTGTAAGACCTTTGACCTACATCCCCTCTCTCTCAGAATAAATAAACATAAAATTAAACAAACCAGATTAAATATAATAATAATAAGAGCAGGGTGGTGGCGGCGCACACCTTTAGTCCCAGAACTCGGGAGGCAGAGGCAGGTGGATCTCTGTGAGTTCGAGGACAGTCTGGTCTACAGAACTAGTTCTAGGACAGCCAGGGATACACAGAGAAATCCCACCTTGAAACCTCCTTCCCCTCAAAAGATTAAATAAGCATTTAAAGCATAACACACCATGCTGGGCATTTGGCGCAGTGGTAGAGTCTTTGCCAGACATGCATGAAATCTTGGGTTTAATTCCTAGTACCAAAAGGTACCTAAATATCTTCTTTTGGTGCTGCTGCACGGTGTTATTGGTGTCTTCAACCAAAATGTCTCATTAATCACCTCTTTTCTTGCTATAGGACATAATGATTATATCTGTCCAGCCACGAATCAGTGCACCATAGACAAGAACCGGCGTAAAAGCTGCCAGGCCTGCCGACTTCGCAAGTGTTACGAAGTAGGGATGGTCAAGTGTGGTGAGTGTTCACTTCCCTTTTATTGTAGTAGGTGCCTGTGAGAGCCAAGGAACCGGACACGTGCCCTGGTCGCAAGGAGACTTAGGGCATGGGAATTGTCTTTCGGTATTTGTGCTTATTCCTGGGTGAGTGTGAGCAAGCACAGGACGAAGATTTCAGAGCATCAGAGACCAGAGGCTCACACGCTCAGTGGTGGAGCAAAGAAGAGGACTCTGTGTAGGTCAGGGGACTTCCAGCCAGGTGAACAGTGACATAAGTGTTCACAGTTAAAGCTTGTGACAGGAAAGCAGAACGTCTGTGGATCACTCAGGTGACTGTGAGGAAGATGTGATCCTGTCTGTCCACTGGCTTTCTAGAGGAGGGAAGTATATGATTCAAGGAAGAATACAGCCTGTAGACATCATCTAAAGGAGCACTCCCCTAGGAGGAGCTGCAGTCTATAGACAGCATCTCAAGGAGCACTCCCATAGGAGGAGCTGCAGTCTGTAGACAGCATCTCAAGGAGCACTCCCATAGGAGGAGCTGCAGCCTGTAGACAGCATCTAAAGGAGCACTCCAATAGGAGAAGCTGCAGCCTGTAGACAGCATCTAAAGGAGCACTCCCTTAGGAGGAGCTGCAGTCTATAGACAGCATCTCAAGGAGCACTCCCATAGGAGGAGCTGCAGCCTGTAGACAGCATCTAAAGGAGCACTCCCATAGGAGGAGCTGCAGTCTGTAGACAGCATCTCAAGGAGCACTCCCATAGGAGGAGCTGCAGCCTGTAGACAGCATCTAAAGGAGCACTCCAATAGGAGAAGCTGCAGCCTGTAGACAGCATCTAAAGGAGCACTCCCTTAGGAGGAGCTGCAGTCTATAGACAGCATCTCAAGGAGCACTCCCATAGGAGGAGCTGCAGCCTGTAGACAGCATCTAAAGGAGCACTCCCATAGGAGGAGCTACAGTCTGTAGACAGCATCTCAAGAAGCACTCCCATAGGAGGAGCTGCAGCCTGTAGACAGCATCTAAAGGAGTACTCCAATAGGAGGAGCTGCAGCCTGTAGACAGCATCTAAAGGAGTACTCCAATAGGAGGAGCTGCAGCCTGTAGACAGCATCTCAAGGAGCACTCCCATAGGAGGAGCTGCAGTCTGTAGACAGCATCTCAAGAAGCACTCCCATAGGAGGAGCTGCAGCCTGTAGACAGCATCTAAAGGAGTACTCCAATAGGAGGAGCTGCAGCCTGTAGACAGCATCTAAAGGAGCACTCCCCTAGGAGGAGCTGCAGTCTGTAGACAGCATCTCAAGGAGCACTCCCATAGGAGGAGCTGCAGTCTGTAGACAGCATCTCAAGGAGCACTCCCGTAGGAGGAGCTGCAGCCTGTAGACAGCATCTCAAGGAGCACTCCCGTAGGAGGAGCTGCAGTCTGTAGACAGCATCTCAAGGAGCACTCCCGTAGGAGGAGCTGCAGTCTGTAGACAGCATCTCAAGGAGCACTCCCGTAGGAAGAGCTGCAGCCTGTATTCAGTATTTCGTCTTTGCTTCTCTTTTTGCTGACTGCTTATTTAGCTTCAGCTCTCTAGCCCTTGGGTTTATCTCTGAAACAGAGCTATCTGCTTGTTTGGGTTTTGAGAAGAGCAGAAAGCAGACAAGTGGGAACCCCGGTGCGGTGTCTGGCGCTCCGTCTCAGCTTCCATTAGCTCTCCTCTTGAGATAGTGCTTATGAATTATGGCTCTGGCACAGTGTTATTTTCCCAGGCTCAATACAGAGGTGTAAAGAATTGATCACATAGGCCAGTGATGCAGCTCACATTGTGATCTCAGGCCTTGGGAGGCTAAGGCACAAGGATTACTGTGGGTCTGAGTCCAGCTTGGATGATAGAGTGAGACTCTGAAACAAAACATAACACGACCAGTTGAGGCATTCTAATCTCTTTGGGAACTGCAGAAGACAGAACTAAGAGGTGTCACATAGGCAGGTGGGTGCTCTGCCCTCCACGGAACAGAAAGAACGAGTTCGCACTTCTCATTGCAGTGGCAAATGCCTTGAGAGAAACAGTTGAAGGGAGGAAACTTCATTTTGGCTGATGCTCTTAGAAGCTTTGTTCATGGTCAGTTGGCTTGTTAGGGAAGCCAGAAGCCTCATGGAGGAGGCATGTGGAGAGGGAAGCTGTTTACTTCATGGTGGCCAGAAAGCAAGGAAGGGTGCAGGGGGCCAGGGACAAAGTATGCATTTCAGATAAGCACAAATAACGGCTCCAACCAGACCTCACTTCCTCCACCTCCCAGTAAAGCCGTTATAGTATGAATCCATCAAGAGGTGAATCCACTGAAGGAGCCAGAGTCTTCGTAGCCCAGTTATCTCTCCCACTCTATTCAAGCCTTCCAACATGAGCCTTCGGGGGACACCTCATATCCAGAGCATGAGGATGTCAACTGTTTCTCTCTTCTCCGCTTCCTCCTCCTCCTTCTTTAAAGATGTGTTTATTTTCATTTCACCTATATGAGTGTTCTGCCTGCCTGCATGTCTGTGCACCTTGTTCATGTAGTGCCATAGAGACCAGAAGTTACTGGATCCCCTAGAGCTGGAGTTACAGATGGTTGTGAGTCACTGCACGGGTGCTGGGAACTGACACTGGGTCCTCTGCAAGAGCAGCAAGTGTTCTTAACCACTAAGCCATCTCTCCAGTCCCTATTCCTCCCTTCAATCCTGGCAGGTCTCTGCTTTTCTCCAAATTCTCTGTTCACATTTGTCCTTCTCTGTCTTTAAATATGTATGTATGTATGTATGTATGTATGTATGTATGTATGTATATACATATATATATATATACACATGCACATTTAAATTTAAAATTACATCATTTCCTCTCCCTTTCCTCCCTCCAGTCCCTTCCATGTACTCCTTTTGTTCCCTTTAGAAATCATGACCTTTTAACACACACACACACACACACACACACACACACACACACACACGCACACACGCACACACGTACACCCTGCTCAGTCCATTCAATGTTACCTGTGTGTATATGATTTTAGAGCTGACCACTTGGTTGGTGGCTTCCCTGGGAAAGGCTATTTCTCCCAGTCTCAGCATTCCTTAGTTGCCTATAGTTCTTTGTTTGTGGGCGAAGCCAATGTGACATCTGCTCCCATGTTAGCATGTCTATCAGGGGTGTGCTTGCTTCGGACTCGACCTTATGGTTGAGGAATCATAGGTGTGGCTTCTATGTTTCTGATTCTGCCCTTTAGGTTGAATGGACACCCACCTAGGCTGACCTCAGGGGTGGGGTGGGGTGGAGATGGTATGGCTTCATTATAAAGACATATTGTGAGGTAAATATCCATCCGTGAATACAAGCTGAATAGGTATGTATTTGTTTTGTATCCCTGTGCTGGGACAACGGTCAGCATCATTACATACTTCCCGTATAGATGGCTGGCTGTATCAAGGATAGTAGGCAGTGTAAAATAGTCATTTATCTGATCCTAAGTTTAGGATCAGATTCCTAACTGGATTGAGCCTATTTCCTAGCTTTTCTACTTAAGACAAATTATTTTACTTTTAAAATTGTGTGTGTATACGTGTTGGTGTGTGCACACATGTGCTTGTAGGTATGCGTGCATGTGTGTGGAGGCCAGAGGTCAGTCTCGGGTAACCCCCTTTTAAGGACAGCATTTTCCACTGAACTGGAACTTACCTATTTGTCTAGACTGGCTGGCCTCGGTAGCCCCAGGGATCCTCATGTCTCTGCCTTCCCAGTGTAGGGTTACAGGAATGTGCTGCTGTAACGGGCTTTTCTATGCTGGTGATGAGGACTAAATCCAAGTCTTTATCCTTGCACAGTAAGCTCTTTGCTCACAGACCTGTCTCCTGACCCTAATTTATATTTCTTTTTTTGAGACAGGACCGCATGTAGCCCAAGGTAGCCTCAAACTTACTTTGTAGTCAAGAACAAACTTCAACATAGCTCTTTACTCTACCTTCCAAATGCTGAGATTACAGGCATGCTCCGCCAAACGTCTGTAGTCCTGGGAATCAAACCCAGGACTTTACACATGCTGGGCAAGTACTCTGTCAACTGAGCTGCACCCCCAGCCCTGTATGTACATCTGTTGTTAACTCTTTATCCTTATACACTGTACAAAAGACAAACACACAGTCAGAAACATACCTTCTTACGGTAAATGTTTTGTTTCATTTAACTGTTTGGGCTGTAATTGACATTAAGCATCTATAGTCTTTTATTAATGAAGTGAAATACATGTGGGCTGGTCACATGACCTGGGATCAATCCCCAGGACCCACGAGGCAGGGGGAGAGAAATGACTCTTGCAAGTTCACCACAGAGACACGCACGCGCTACACACACACACACACACACACACACACAAATAAATAAATAAATAAAGTGATACATGTTAAGCTCTAACTCTTCCGGTTATAAATTAGGTTCAAATGTCCTCAAGTCAGGGTCACCTTTTCTGTAACAAAGACACAAGTTCAAAGAAAACCAAACAGAGCCCCAACATCCTATATTTTCTCTTGAATTTAACACTCTTTCCTTTTGGTTGATCACATTTTATGTTTTTCTTTGTCTTCCAACAGCTTTGGAGTTGTACATTTACTGTTTCAGTCCCTTTAGTTACATTTCTATTTACATGCATTTTTGATTGATTTGACCATTTCGGCTTCTTCCTAAGTAAAAAAATAATTTGAAGTTTTAATGTGAATCACCCTAAAACCCTAAAAACACACGAATAGTGTGGCTTCTCAATCACCACTTAGTGAAAAATGCCCCAAACTGGTTTTAGATTTGTCTCACACGTATGGGTATTTTGCCTGTGTGTGTGTGTGTGTGTGTGTGTGTGTGTGTGTGTGTGTGTGTGCACATGTGTGCCTTGTGCTCCTGGAGGCCAGCAGAGGGCGTTGGATCTCTCATATGTAACTATAGTTACATATGATTGTGAGCTACCATACGGATGCTGGGAGTTGACCCTGGTTCCTCTACAAAAGCAATAAGTGATCTTAATTGCTGAGTCACCTCTCCAGTCCCCAATGTCCTTAACTTATTTTCAGATTTGGAGGATGCATCAATCAGCTTCGAAGATGACTCAAAATTCAAGGATGTGTATTCTCGCATTTGGTTGGCTGAGGCAGGAAGACGGCCATAAATTCAAAGCCAGCCTGGGCTACATATTAAGTTGGAGCTTAGCTTGAGCTACATTTGAAGGCCCTATTTCAAAAACCAAACAAGGGAATGGAATGGGGGATAGATTCAATCAAAACATGTATGTATGTATGAAACTCTCAAGGTGTAAACAAAGAAAAAAAAAACAGGAGATACTGGAAATTAATAAATATGCTCAACATATGTATGTATGTGTATGTGTATGCACATGTTAAAAATAAATTTATGCATATATGTGTATAGTATTCAATTAATAAAATGACCTATATATATATATATATATATATTCAAATAATGAAAAATATCAATATATCTTTGCCAGGCAAGGTGGCTAATCCCAGTAATCCCAGTGCTTGGGAGGCCAAGGAAGGTATATTCTAGGAGTTTAAGGCCAGCCTGGGCTACAGGATGAGACCCTTGTCTCAAAACATAAAAATTTATTTTTTCTACTTTTTTTTCTTCTTTTACAGTCTCATGTAGTCCATCCAGGCTGGCCCTGAACTCACTATGTAGCCAAAATGCCCTTGCGCTCCTGGTCCTTCTGCCCCCAACTTGAGTACTGGAGTTAGAGGATTGCACTGCCACTCCTAGCTTTCCCCTCATCATTTATAAACCAATGTCACGATGTTCTGATCCATAGGCCTACAATAACAAGGATATTTTGGTACTAGCACAGGCATAGAAATTCAGATCTGTAGAACTGAATAAAGAATCACGAATAAATCACTTACATAAATAAATATTTATTATTGACAGGCACTTAAAATCGGCAGGAAAAGCTTATGATATAACAAGTATACAGAACACTGTTTATCTATTTGGGGAATGTGACATGAAATATTAACCTCACATAATATAAACATGTATATAATGCAAACATTTATGTAATACAAACATGGATAAAATTCCAGATAGGTTTTAACATGAGTATTTATGAAGATAAAGGAGAATACTTTTATAACCTTGATGTTAAACAGATTGACTATTTATTAAAGCCTCTTTTTTAATTTTTCTTTTCTATGATTTATTTACTTTTGTTTTATGTGCATTGGTGTTTGTTTGCATGTATGTCTATGTGAGGTATCAGATTCCCTGGAATTACAGTTTACGGTTACAGACAGTTGTGAACTGCCATGTGGGTGCTGGGAATTGAACCTGGGGCTTCTAGAAGAGCAGCCAGTGCTCTTCTTAATCGCTGAGCCATCTCTCCAGCCTCTTAATAAATCTTCTTATGGCAGAAGATACCACAAGTAAAGGTTAAACACACAAAGCAAGCCAGATACAAAGAGCCATTATACATTTTAGAAGAGAATTTCTGGTTGGTGTTTGGCCTGTGGGACTGTGGGGGCTCCTGTGGAGGTAGCTTGCATATCCATGATGTCTGGGCAGACCAGGACAGGTTTATTTGTATCTACTTCGGTTATTTAAATAAGAGGATCATAGCAGAGGGGAGGCGGATTCCCATAAGTAAGGTAGCAAATCCTACCACTACTGAGATTCTGGATGTATGCTCAGCAGTTGGACTGAATGCATTTCTGGAGAAAACCAAAATGTACTCCAGAGAATGGAACCGTGACGTTCAGTACAGAAGCAGAATCCCGTACAGCTCCATCAGGAAGATGGCAGCATCTGTCCTGTACAGTTCTAGTCAGGTAAGTCAGTGATGCTGTATGTAGCAGAAATGATACCCAAGCAAAAAAACAAGACTACAAAACACAGGAGGTGCTGACCCGAGTCTCCAGCAAGGAGAGGGGAGTAAAAAGGGAAAGAAGAAGAAATGATGTGGCACACAGTCCTCTGTGAGAGAGACATGGGCGTCTTTGTGTCCGAGAACAGCTTTTTGTTTGTGTGTTTAACTGAACTGTGAACAAGCGTGTCTCCCATGTTCATCGATAGACTTAACAATGAGATACGTTCACATCAAAAGTTTGCATCTAGCTTTTATACTGTAAAAAGGAAAGATTGTGTGTGTGGAAGAAAAAAGAGTATTTTTAACAGATAATGACTCTCCCATAAATTACTTGAAAACCTGTTATCTGTTTGTCCTCTATGTAAACATATATTTCAGGTAAATAAGTTTAATAAAATTTGAAATACACATTTTGTTCAGCTTTTAAGTTAATGAAATAAAAAAATTAAACTGAAAAAATAATAAATTTTAGAAGAAAAAGGGATAAAAATAAATAGATAAGCTGTGTGTTGGTGGTGTATGCCTTTGATCCCAGTACTTGGGAGTCAGAGGCAGGCAGATCTCTGTGAGTTTGAGTCCAGCCTGGTCTACAGAGCTAATTCCAGGACAGGTTCCAAAGCAATACAGAGAAACCCTGTCTTGAAAAACAAAACCAAAACAAAACAGAAAACAAACAAAAAACAAAACAACAACAACAAAAAAGCAAAATAAGAAAAGACTGCTTATTGACTTGTAAAACTAACAGTGATTAAAAGTTACACTAATGCCCAATAATATGGGAAAATAGGCAGTCCTTAAATTAATGTATAGATTATGGATTTTTAAATATTTTGGGAGGTAATCTATCAACAATGATAAAAATTTTGATGTATGTATGCCTTATTTGAACAACTTAACTTCTTTGAATTTATTGTAAAGAAGTAATTAAATACGCCTATAAGGCACATTTTCACTGCAATCCTTAATAAAGAAATTATAATAACACAGACATACATAAGCATGGAACATTTTAGTTTTTTGAGGTATGATCTCCTTTACTCCATAGTTTAGGCTGGCCTGGAACTTACTATGTATCTTAAGTTGGCCTGGAATTTGTGACAGTCCTTTAGTCTCTGCCTGGGTCCCAGTGAAATAAATGATTTTATATTAATAGAATGGAATGCTTTACAGATTGTGACTTGGTTTAGTATTGTATGTTCATGTGTGTGTGTATGGTGTGGTGTGTGTGTGTGTGTGTGTGTGTGTGTGTGTGTGTGTGTTACAGCACTTCATGGAAATCAGACACCTTTTGGGAGTAAGTTACCTCTTTCCATCCTGTTGAGGCAATGTCTCTCTTGTTCCTTTTTTGGCACTGTATTCTCTAGGCTAGCTGGACTGTGGGCTTCTGGGTAGTTCTTTTGTCTCTGTCTTCTGCAGGAGTGTTGGAATTACAAATGTAATACTATTATAGTCCCAGACCCTAGACAGGTTCTCATGTAGCCTTGGCTGTCCTGGAACTCACTATGTCGATCAGGCTGGCCTTGAATTCACAGAGATTCACATGCTTTCTGCCTCCTGAGTGATAAAAGCAAAGTCATGCACCACTACACCTGGCATATAAGGCTTTGTTTACTTGAATTCTGAATGTTGAATTCAGGTCATGAAACCTGTATGGCTGATGCTGTTACTCACTGAACTGTCTCCCCAGTCCAAGTGACATATTTTCAAATAGGTTAAGAGCAGTTTATGAAACAGTGTATATACTACAATTCAAATTTTGTTTATAAAATATAAAGAAGGATAAAAGAAAAAATACTGAAAGAATTTATGCCAAAATTAATTTTCTTTTGTATTTTCCAGGCCTTTTCAGTTAATTTATTTGAAATATATTTGTTTGTGTAAGTATATAAAAAGAAAAAAATACATACATGTGTATAAATGTTTTTAAAATGTTATTAGCATGTATTATTTGCTAATTGGAAATAGCAATGTTAAGTTCATGACTTTTCCTTATTTTCTACTTGAGGAAACTGTCTAACTTCATATCTTTGAACCTGGGTTCTATCAGTGCATTTAGAAGAGAAACAGATTCAGTAGCCAGTGATAACCTTGAAACG
Organism: Cricetiscus sungorus; assembly: GCA_030556225.1. Lineage (NCBI taxonomy): Eukaryota > Metazoa > Chordata > Mammalia > Rodentia > Cricetidae > Cricetiscus > Cricetiscus sungorus. The sequence goes on from JANBXA010000588.1 coordinate 33,041,170, forward strand.
GAGCCGAAGTTCCCAAACACTTTATGTTGCCAATACATCCAGACAGTCATTATCTTTGTCCATGGCCCACAGACTCCAAAATAAAAACTGGAATGATGTTGTCAACACAGGGTCTTCTTACAGGGACCGGGAGTCGAACTCAGGGCCTTGCACACGCGAGTTGAGCACTTAACCTACTCACCTACACCTTCAGCCCCTCATCATTTTTAGACTGGTCATTCAGTGATCTGAAATTTTGGGCGGAGAAACCACTGGATTGTCATCCTTTCTCCTCTTTAGGATCCAGGAGAGAAAGGTGTGGGTACCGCATAGTGCGAAGACAGAGAAGTTCCGGTGAGCAGGCGCACTGCCTGAGCAAAGCCAAGAGAAACAGTGGGCACGTCCCCCGGGTGAAGGAGCTACTGCTGAGCACCCTGAGCCCGGAGCAGCTGGTGCTCACCCTCCTGGAGGCGGAGCCGCCCAATGTGCTAGTGAGCCGTCCCAGCATGCCCTTCACCGAGGCCTCCATGATGATGTCCCTCACTAAGCTGGCCGACAAGGAACTGGTGCACATGATTGGCTGGGCCAAGAAAATCCCTGGTAGGACTCTCTACATCTTGACTTCATTCTGTTGATTTGTGACAAGGCCTGTCTCTCACTTTTTGGGGATAGTGAACTTCATCTGGATGTGTAATAGTTTGACACGTTGCCTTGCAAGCTTTTATTTGTAAGATTTTTAAAAAAAATATTCAATTTTGATTTTGTGTATATGTGCACACCTACATGGAGATATGTGAACGTAACTGCAGGTGCCCAAGGAAGCCAGAGATGTCAGATCCCCTGAAGCTTGAGTAATAGTGAGCTGTCCAGTGTGGACAGCTAGGAATCGAACTCAGCCTAGGAGCTGGGAATGGAACTTGGGTCATTGCAAGAGCAATGCATACTCTTAACCGCTCAGCAAAATTTGTAACTTATAACAATGGTGTTTTTCTTCCTATCTTGACGTATATAAACTCAATATGTCCTGGAATGTTAGATTCTGTTTAGAATTCCCAGACTCTCGAGTTTTATATCAGATGGAGTAGTTCAGGGAGCATTGTATATAGCCTCTTTTTATATCTGACTATTCATTTTTGGCTTCCAGATCCATCCTGCACACACTGTAACACTCTAATGCTCCCATCTCCTGCAGACAATGCCCGTCACTTACCTCTCATGCCCAGGTGTGGTCTGTGATAAAATCTGAGAACGAACATATACAGGCTTTGGAACTGGACTTAGGGTCACCTGGGCAAGTCTAGGGGCCTGATTAAAAGGTAGAAATGTGAATTTCATGTTGACCAGTCTCCTGACTATTGACTTGTCAGCTTGTGAGGAAGGACATGGCAGGTCAGGAAAGAATAGAGCCATTCCCACAGTGTGGAAGTAGAAGGCTTTGTCAGATGCTAAATAGGGATTTATAAAATGTCACTCCAATAGAGAAAGAATGGGTATTATATACGAATAGAGTAAATCAGCAGTTAAAATCTTGTGAACCAATGGGTCAGTAAATCTTCCTGCTATCAAAATGGGATCATACAGAATATGCACTTTTTCCGAAGCCCATTTGTACCTAACCCCCAACTTATGATGGGTTGGTTCTTCATTGTGGCTGTGACTGACAGTTCAAAGTATGCACTGTTACTCACTCTGATTTTCTCTTTCAGTATAAGAGTCAAGAGATCATTTAAGCTATTGATGCTTTATTATAAAGCAGGCTTTGTACTAAATGGTTTTGCCAAACTGTGAGCTGACCAAAGTGTTCTAAGCATGTTTAAGGTCGGCTACTCTGAGCTGTGATGTTGAATAGGTTAAGTTTACTAAGTTTACTATTTAAAAATATTATACTTACATTATTTAAATTATATATTATATTACATAAAATATATTTTAAGATGTAATGCTTATATTATTATAAGTACCTGTTTATTATTACTATTATTATTATCGTTAGTGCATGAGTATGCGCTTGTGTGTGTGAATGACTGCTCGTGAACCGTGGTGCATGTGTGGAGGTCAGAGGACAGCTTTCAGTAGTCAGTTCTTTCCTGGGATCAAAGTCACATCATCAGGCTCGCATGAGAAGTATTTTTACTGGCTGAGACCTGGTGCCTGAGAACTACATCTTGTTCTGTTTTGAGATGAGAGTCTCGCAGGGTGGGCCATCCACTTCTTTTCCGGCCATCTAAGAAATGAAGTCTGTCCCTCTCTGAATTCGAAGCCAGGTTCCCATGGCCCTGGGGCAGTGGGGTAGTAGCTGTATGAGGCGAATGGTAAAGATTTAGTTGAGTAGATGGATAAAGAGCTGCAGGAGCCATGGCCCCTGGCACAAACGTCTCTGCTGGCTGTTGCTGGCTGGCCCCATTTATCTGCGCTTTCTGGAGATCTTCTGCTTTCCAGCTTTGTCTTGTCCAGGGTCTCCACCTTTGCCAGAGTTATGTCATTTTGTCTGCTATTTCCCAGAGAAGAAAAGCACTGCTGCACTTTCCTCTAGTTTTCATTTCAAGGGTTTCCCAAACACCAGTTGCAGGATCTCACAGGAAAAAACGGAGATGAGATTCCTGACCTCGGGAAGCTATTTGCAACCCCTCCCCAATCTTTCTTCAAGCCCAGCATTGTGAAAGATTGGCAGGCGTCTTACATATGACTGTGAGATTGGAAAGTGTACATGTATGAGGACCTGGATTGTACATAAGCACGTGACTCTGAAGATTTGTCTGTGTGTGGTGCATATGTGTACTTGTGTGTGTGCATGCCTGCATGTGAGGGTCTAAAGACCAGGGGTTTGACACTGGTGTCTCCTCAGTTGCTTGCCTCCTTATATTTTGGTACAGGCTCTATCGCTGAACTTGGAGTTCACTGATTGGCTAGACTGGCTGGCCAGTGAGCCCCAGATATCTTCCTGTTTCTTTCTTCCCAGTGATGGGATTATAGGTGGATTCTACACGGGTCCCGAGGATCAGACTAGGGCCCTTATAATGTCCTACTGAGTACTTTACTGACTGAGCATCTCCCCTGCTTTGGATTTGTCCTTCTTTACATTCATGCTCCATTCACTTCTCCGCTGTGTACATTTACAGTACGTTTATCCAAAGGTTTCAGCACGTGTGGTCTTGTATTGTAGTAACACTGGTAAAATATTTACAAGCCATCTCTCCTATAGGAAATTCTCAGAGGGAGGCAAGATCACTCCCATTTTTCCTACAAGAAAAACAGATTTGACAAGAGATTAATCTAGCTGGGGGAGAGGTTAGGGATGGAGTTTAGTGGTAGAGCACTTGCCTAACATGCTCAAGGCTCTAGCTTTGCTCACGAGTGTGCACAGCATTCTCTTGCTCTCTCTCTCTCTCTCTTTTTAGTTAGGGAGGAACTAAGCGATATTCCAAACCAGACTCCATTGAACTCCAAAGCTGTAGGCTGTACTTTGGCTACTGTGTTCACAGCCCCCTCTTATTAGCGTGTGTTATGGAAGAAGTTCCTATGTCCTCAGCCTTGTGTTCAAGGCATTCACTCCCTAAGGATTCTGTGTTTCCTTCCAGTGCTGTGGCTAATTCATGCCATCAGAGTATCAACTGCTTCAGTTGCTATCTTTGCTCTTTAGGATAGAATCACTTAGAGACAGCACACCTTCCCAGAACAGACATACTCTGCATGGGAAATGTTCAACAAAAATCCCATTTTAGTAGAAGCCTTGGCTTTCTGCAGAGGCTGGCACCACTCTCTGCTTTACCTTCTGCCCCCAGCCATCTATCTAATCCATCCATCTACCCTCCAAACCATGGATTGGGACAGACAGACAGCCTCTTTGATTGACAGCTGAGCTTTGGCTTCCTCAGGAATTATTAGGACTGTGTAGTCACAGCTAACAAGCTTAGCTCTGCCTTTTGTGCCCATTCTAGCATCTGTCTGGGGAGCCAATGATTCTTTAGGAATATTAAACAGAGTTTGTTTATTTTTCTGGAGGGGTTGAAGGCTGGAAGCTGCAAGTTGCACAGCTGAGGTTCCGTTAACCAACATTTAATCACCTCCTTGAAATACTGGTTGATTACTTCCCTTTGTTGTCTGAGTTTCCTTGGCGTTTAATAACTTGCCATTCTGTCATTACAGAAAAGGATTGCCAAGGGGTTTTGGGAGAGGTTAACAACAATTATCCCAAAAGCAAGAGTATAGAATGTAGGGGCTCCAGTTACTGGTGTTTCCCTTACAGAGGGTGTGTGTGTGTGTGTGTGTGTGTGTGTGTGTGTGTGTGTGTGTGTGTGTTTCACGGACTCTTGTTTCCCCAGGATTCGTGGAGCTCAGCCTGTTGGACCAAGTCCGGCTCTTGGAAAGCTGCTGGATGGAGGTGTTAATGGTGGGACTGATGTGGCGCTCAATTGACCACCCTGGCAAGCTCATCTTTGCTCCAGACCTCGTTCTGGACAGGTGAGAAAAAAAATACTTTGTATTTCATCTCTGATCTGTTGAACTAAGCAAAGTGAGTGGGAGCCAAGTCCTGGGTGCTGCAATTAAATTCTCACACCTGAAAGGGCAATTAGAGGCTGATAACACCATCCACTCCTTCGCTGGGTCAAGAGCCCACGAAGAAGAGGGCATGAGTACCAGGATTCATTTTCCACAATCCGTTCTAATCAACGGTGCACCAACAGTCACAGGCCAGGGCTGTGGCAGGGGACCGCACCCTGCAGGGTAATGGCCACTGAGTGCACAGTCAACATATATACATGTGTACATGTGTATATGTATATATATTTTTTGTATTAAAAATTCTGTTCTCACATTATATTCTTAAGTTGCCCCATTGTTGAGTTATGAGTTACATCTCTGGACAGGTGATAAAGTGCTTATGACCCTTCCAAATTTATTTTCATATGCCATAGCTTTAATGCTAATGGTACCATTTATCTCTAGTAGCATTTTTGGAACGAGTGGTGGGAGGGCTCGGTACTAAGGCCAAATGAATGTAAGCAGACATCAGGACATGGCAGTGCTTTGGGACATGACAGGAAGTGGTTGCTTTTAGTTTTCTTTTAAAGATGGCAGAGAGTAGGAACTAAGGTTTGATTTGGTTGAACTGTTTATGGAAGATAAACTGGAATGTTCAACCACAGTCAAGCTTTGTTATAGGGAAAAAATGGAAAACTCTTGGTGTACCTTTGAGTGATCTAAAAATGATCTCCAAGGAAAAAGGACTCGTGTTAAGTGTTCAGCACGTTAGACTGGGCACAAGAGCAGGAGAATGCCTGGTGCTGTGAACCAAAAGTGCCCACCCCAACTCTTGCATCATAATCCTGTTACCACTGTAGGTCATCAGAAGACCCTCACTGGCACGTTGCGCAGATGAAGAGTGCTGCCCCAAGGTATCAGCATCCATTCTGCCTGTTGTCATGGATGGCATTGACAGAGAGCACTGTTCTGAGTAATGGAGGTGTTTTGGTGGAGAACAAACCCTGTGGGAAGAGCTGAAGCATGGGATGTGGCTTGAGCAGGAGCAAGCCCAAGTGGTGACCGAGAGAGGGAGGCTCTGGAAGGCCAGAGCAGTGGGGCAGGTACCAGACATTAGCTGGTGTGTGCCAGGTACCATCTTAAGCACTTGATGTGTGTCGCCTTATTTCATCTTTCCAAAAGCCCTTTGGGAGTGAACACCGTTCGTCATTCCAGTTCTTCAGTCAGGGAAATGGGAAGTGGGGTAATTGATTGACAGGCAGGGTAGTAAGAGACAGTGGAGAAGTGGGGATCTGTTTCTAAAGTCCATACACATAGCACATTCCCCCGTGGGAAAGAGAATCAGAAGTGGAAAGAGAAGGCCAAAGGCAAAGTGATTTCATAATTTATTCTTTTACCTTAGAACACAGCCCTATGACTGGGTCTATTTCTACTCACGTCTGAAATACACTCCTACTGTCACCTTAGGGCTGTCCGTCAAGCTGAGAGCTCACTCACTCATTCATTTTGCTTCACAAACACACACACACATGTAAACATACACCCACAATTCTACCACGCTAGCCACACGTAAACATACACACACAATTCTACCATGCTAGCAGTTCCACGCATTGATGCACAGTGGGGCTAAAATTATTTTACTTTTTGTTTCAGTTTCTAGATGGATGCCAGAGCTAGTGTTTCAGTAACTGAGTCAGTAACTGGAGACCATGTACGGGAGTAAATGTGACCCCTCCCTTCTCTCAGTATGGGTATGCTACCACTGCCTGGCGTGTCCAAGATTCTTCACATGGTGTTTCACATGAATGCAAGCACTAACTACTTTTTATTGTTGTGGTTTTTTTTTTTTTTTTTTTTTTGATGCTGTGTACAAAACCAATGCCCATTTGTTCTTATTGAGATTTCTACAGAAAACAAAACAAAACAACAACCTTGGATGTACTGAGGCTGAAGGGAAAAACCCAGTGGTTTGGCCTTATTTGTAACAAGGTAGTTCTTTAGGCATCCATTAGAAACATAACTTCATGTGAAGATCTAGTGTGGAACCTGAGCTTGTGTTTGCCCAAAAATGCATATGTGGCTGGCAAGATGGCTCAGTGGGTAGAGGACCTTTTCACCAAGACTGATGACCTCAGTTTGATCCCTAAGACCCATATGGTGAAAGGAGAGTACTGACTACATCAAACTATTCTAACCTTTAACTATCACACACACACACACACACACACACACACAAACACATACATGATGTAATTTAAATAAAAAAATGCACGCTGACACACTTTTGTGTCAGCATCAACAGGAAACTGTCAACAAAGCTGTGACTGGACATTTGGAGCTGGGCTGGGACCGCACTGTGGACACAGGGCCCTCCAGACTCCTATGCCTATGAGTGTTCTTAGGGGCTGCATTCACACTCAGTATTGATATGCTGAATGTTCTTAAAGATCATAGGCTGTTACTCCTAAATTTTAGTTTACCCTTTGTAGCCAAGTAATTTCATTTTGGTTAAGTATTTATGAAGTCCCTCCCATGTGCTAAGCCATCAATTGGGCCTCTTACCCTTGTCCAGTTGCCATGCCTACAGAGATAAACTGGTGTGGAACCTGGTGGATATAGACGCAGATGGAAAATAGGCAACGCCAAAGCAAGACAAGCCCGCTCAACATTTTGCCATTGTATCAAAACAGGATTTTTTTTTTAATGAAAAAATCATTCAAGTAAGAAAGTCACTCCACATGCAATTACTAATTTAATTTTTATTTGGCGCTACCTTGAAGTGTACTTCTATAAATAGCTTGACTCGACTGCTGTGTTGTTTCCTATGTTAACACTCCCATCACATCTCTATCTTGAATCTCTTAATCTCCATCCTACATTCTTACTCATAACTCCGTTTCAGTCCCTAATTACAAGTGAATGGCATGGATCTCATTAGTTTATAACAGTCCTTCCTCACTTTATTCCGCATGACTCATTTCAAAGCAGGATGTTCTTGAGAGTCACTTGGGAGACGTACTTTATGTCCCTACATGTCTCATTTATTTTCTAAAGCTGTATTTAGGTTCTATAGCCTGTGATGTCACTGAAGGTACTTGAGGCCCGCTTGAGATGAAACGGTTGCCTGTCCCACGTGTTAGGAAGGAAACAGCCTAGCTCATTTAGAGTTGACTTTTTCTATGAGGTACATATGTGGGTGACTTGAAGTTTCAATGTTTACAGGGACTCCAGATGCCCCAATACCTAAACAACTCCGTTTCTAAGTATTAATTTTATTAGGATGCAATGTTTTCAATGTGGAAATGGGTATTAACCCTGATATTTAGTGGCTTTTCTTTGGCGTAAGTGGCAACTTCTGGAAAATAGGATTGATTTCAGCTGAGTTGACTTATCCTTGGGGGGGGGAGTGTGCGTGTGAGTGCTATATAACTACACATCTCCACTGAGTTTGAATTTTATAGAAGAACAAAGAGTCGAACTATTAAACCATCAATTCACAGTTGGGCATGGTAGTCTAGTCCTGGAAAGGCAGAGACAGGAGGGTCACAAGTTTGAAGCTAGGCTGGGCTACATAATTAGACTCTGTCTCAGAAAAGCAAAATAAACAAAACAAAATGAAAATGTCAGTGCAAGAATTAGTGTCTGTTCGTTTCCTCTTTGGTGACATATTCAGATCAGCTTCTCTGTGTACCAAATATCGTGAAGCTCAACACTTATAATTTCAAGCAATGATCCTTCAGTAGGCAGAGTGGTGTGACAATTCATCACAAGGGCATTCATTGCACAGGTACTTCCTCTGCACTTGCTGTATTCAGGGCTTCTGGCACTCTTACAGGAATTCAGAGCTGAGGAGGAGGTTTAGGGGCAGTGTGAAGATAGGGTGTACAGAGGATCAGGGTTTGCATAGATTTTGGCCCCTAGGGGACACTGATGTTTTGTCACTTAGCTCCACACTGGTAGAGAGAGGCAACTGTTTCCAGCAGATCGGCCAAAGTGAGCGGTTGTGTGCTTGTGGCTGTGTGTGTGTCTGTGGGCTCTGAATGCTGTGGAATACAGGGTCCTGATGAGTTGCTAACGGCAAGATGGGTAGTATCCAGTGGTGTCAGTTCACATGACTTCTCCAAGGGTTCTCTCCTGAAATGCCGCATTTGCTGGAAATGACTTGGTTTGGGGGTGAGAGGCAACAGTGAACAATCATCTGGGTTTTGTTTGTTTTTGTTGTTGTTCTATTTCAACATCCCTTCATAGTCTAGTAAGAGATTAAAAGCAGACCCCATAGGCACCCCTTTCTGTCCTGGTGCGCACTGCTGTGTCCTGCAAGCTTTCAGGAACTGGAAGGACTCTGTGGCAAAATCATCTAGCTGCCAGTCACCGCCCTCCAGTAGCCCTGTAACCGAAGAGAAGGGCCAGCTTTTGAGAGCGGTGAGGTGGAGTGATGTGTGTCTGGCTGGTGTGTTTCGAAACCGGTGCTTTCTAGTTCATGTGTGATGATGCATTGCAAAGGTAGATGTAACAGTTCATCCTTAGAGGGCACACTCAAAGGTTTGTCCAAAAACCTTTGTTTAAAAGTCATCTTCAGGCTGGGTGTTGTGGCATACATCTGTAACTTCAGTATTTCAGAGGTGGAGGTAGGGAGACCAGGAAATGAAGTCTCATTACAAGTCTACACAGCCAGACCCTGTCTCAAGAAAACAAAACAAAAGACTCAGAACCTAAAGGAACAGAAAAACCCACTTCAGTCAGTCAAAGGACAGAAATTGTCACCTGCCCCCATGTCTGTCTCCTTTCCCTGACTAACCCACCTTCAATTGTAATTTCTGTGTGTCACATTTGCTTTCTTCAAATGCCACTTGCTTGTCTCCTGGTTTCTAGACCAATTTCTAACCTCAGTCATATGTTTGAAGATATGAAAGTTTTTCTTAAAATATTTGGTTGCAACAGGCTCCCGCATCCATACTTCCTGATGGGAGTGTGAGATCTCCCTTTTAATAAGTTCAGTCATTTCCAGCGAGGCCAGTTAACTACAGTGGTTTGTATATAAGCCATAGGAGTGACAATGACTGCTAGAAGTCCTTTTGTAGCAAAACAGAAACAGGTAGCCCCAGTGCACACTCTTGCCTGAAAACATTGTTTAAGACGTTTTGAGAAATGTCCTGTGTTAGGAAATGCCCCCCCTTCAATGCTAAGAAATTTACTCCATAGCCTTGAATGCTAGGCAAGTGTCCCACCATTGAGCCTTTACCGAGCATATCTTTTCTTTATATGGGCATAGTACTAGTGACTTCCCATTGTTAATTGTGCTCTTACTATCGCCACAGTATAGTCATAGGATAGGCAAGATGACACCTACGATGTCATCTCTTGATGGGCTGTCTAATGCTCTGTGTTCCTTCAATTCCCAAATGAATTCTTGCAGGGATGAGGGCAAGTGCGTAGAAGGGATCCTGGAAATCTTTGACATGCTCCTGGCGACGACATCAAGGTTCCGTGAGTTAAAACTCCAGCACAAAGAGTATCTCTGTGTGAAGGCCATGATCCTCCTCAACTCCAGTGAGTAACCACACAGCTGCACTATACTTTTTGGGGGGGGGGGGGGAACAGTGAAACCGGTGTGGTGGTCAAGAGTGCCAAACTTCTGTTTCATTTAGAGAGAGGAGAACAGCCTCACTCCCAACTTCTCCATTTTACATGGATTTAGACTGTAGTTAACTTTTGCTAACTTGAGTATAAATTATTCACTGGCTGAGCTACTGGCAGTGGATTTGAAAAGTGGTTCCGAAGCTGGATATGGTGGTGCTGGCCTTTAATCCCAGCACTCAGGATGCAGAGGCAGGCAGATCTTTGAGTTCAAGGCCAGCGATCTGGTCTACAGATCGAGTTCCAGGACAGCCAGGGCTACACAGAGAAACCCTGTCTCAAAACACCCAAAAAAGAAAAGAGTGAACTTTAAAGTATTTACCCTCCAGCCTTTCTTCAGGCCAGACACAGGCATTTCACATGGTCAACACGTTCATCCGTATTTGATGTTTCAGCTTCTGCTTTTACATATGCATTTATTTGTTCAGAACTAGCACAGTCAAGTAGCTTGTAGCATTGGGAGAGGTCGAAAGCCAATTATGAAAACTGCTGATGACGATGCTGTTCTGGGATGTACAGATGTAGAGTCGAGGGTCAGAGACATAGCAGACTGCAGAAGGGAAAGACATGGGACCCTTCAGAGAAGAGCTACAGGTGGCTCTTTTGGGAGGAAACTGGGTTGTCACAGGAAGGTGGTCACAGGCAACTTCAGGGGCGTGCCTGTGTGCAGAAGTGTATTGTGGGAAGGTCATACTCATTTTCTATAGGGAGGAATGACTGAAATGCCGAGAGTCTGAGGCAAGGGAGTCTTTAGGATGAAGTGAGCCCAAACAGACTTTGTGTGGTAGGGACAAGGGGAGGGACTTGACTTCAGAGATGGCAGATAAGACAGTGTCTGAGCTGAGGGGATGTTTTGGCTTTCCTAGTTTTTCTTATATAAACAATATGTGGTGATGGGAACAACATTTAGATGGAAGAAAACCATAAAGGAAGATAAGAACAATTAGCAGGAACCGACCCTCTCCAAGATAGCCACCATAACCTTGTTCACCATAGGAAATAGTGCCCCCAACTCACTCTCTCTTTCCCTCTCCTTCTTTCCAAATCAATGGATGCCATCTTCTCTTATATAAAATGGAGCTGTATCCACCTACACCCTGTGTGTAGACTCTCATATACTTGACATCATCCTGGGATACTTACAACACCTAACCCAAAGTGCATGCTGGGTACACAGTTGTTATACTGTACTTAGAGAATGGTGACACAATGTGAATATGTAGGGCTTTTCAACATGGTTTTTTGAAACTGGCAATCAAACCCAGAGCTTTGCCCATGCTAGGTAAGTGAGCTACCATTCTCAGCTATACCCTTAGCCCCAACTTGGTATAATGACAGGAAATTACTATGAAAAGGGCAAAATATGAGTCCTGGCTTATGTGACTAACTCATTTGACTGATTTTTAAATCCCTCTGTCTGTGGCTCCGTGCTTGTGCTTAGATTTTGTCATCTCCCTATGGACTGGGAGAGAATATTCACAGAATAGCTCTGGGGAGAGCAAAGGGCGCTGTCAGATAGTGGTGGGATCTAGAGTGGAAAGTGGGTTAGACCTTGAAGGGGAAGGGTGGGGAGTGCTTGAGGAAATGGGCTGCATGCAGCATCTCTGGCCTGCAGGTGGCGCTCTTTAAGGCTTCGGCTGAGTGATAACCTGTGATGTTGGAAGCATGAGGGAAGGAGGGATGGAAGTGATCTCTGAAGTTCTTCTCCCAGACTGAGACGTGTCTTGCGTTCTCACTGGTCGCTGGAGAACTTTGTAATATCCTGGACACTGGGATAAGAAAACACTGGGATGTAGCACTGATAATAAAAACCCAGAGGCAGATATTGGGGTTCAAGCTGAAGATCAGAGAAGCTAGAAGAGATCTAGTGCCAGCCACTAGAGTTCTCACCTCTACCAATGCTCAAACCAAAGGGGTGATCCTGTCCCCAGACTGCATCTCCAGATTGCACTGCTCCTCAGACTGCCTAGACTGCACTGAGCGCCTGTCTTACATTTCTCTCTAGTGCTGGAATTAAAGGCATGTCATCTCAAGTACTGGGATCAAAGGTGTTTCTCTTTTAGACTGATTTATTCTCATGTAGCCCAGGGTGGCATTGAACTCACAGAGATCCATTTGCTTCTGTCTCCTGAGTGCTGGGATTAAAGGTGTGGCCACTACTGCCTGTTCTTCTATGGCTAACTAGTGGCTTAGCTCTTAACTAGGTGTGTGGCTAACTAGTGTGCCTGCTGGGATTAAAGGTGTGTGCCACCACTCCCTGGCCTCTATGACTAACTGGTGTGGCCAGCTTTGCACTCTGACCTTCAGGCAAGCTTTATTTGCTAGATCATAAACAAAATATCACCACACTGGGAAAGCTGTTGCCATAGTAATGGGGTAAAGTGAGCCCAGGTCTACAGGCTACCAAATAAAACATTAAAAAAAGCAAGCTCAGATTATCAAGATATTGTAAAATAATTTAATCTGCAATCTAGCACAAAGCTCAAGAATATTTGTAGGAGTTCTCACCAGCTTGTGTATGAAGTCTATAGTTAGTTTTCAGTATTACAAAGTAGCCAGGGGTTTGGGGATCTAGTTCATTTGGAAGAGCGCTTGCCTAGCATACTTGAAACCATGACTTTGACCCCCCCACCCCCACCCCATTGCCAACACTATCACCAATGTGAATACTCTAAAGCTAGAGGGGGGGGGACAATGATAACAAAAAGAACATAATTTGAGCCAGAGCCCAAAGGTAAAATTCCCAATACTCAAAATAACTAATTGAAAATCAGTGAAGTGTGCAAAGGAGAAAATACGCTCTCTAACAGGATAAAAGCCACTCATCTGGGAAGGTGACAGAATGAAATGAACGAAAGAGACTATCTACGGAGACATGAAGACAGTTACTGAGTTTCATACGGAAAGTGTGAGCAGGTGAGGCAGGACACAGACAGTCCGAATCGGCCCCACACGACTTGTCGATGTGAAACTGTCACAGAAGAGAAGGCAGCAGGTTTTAAATGGACAGCGACAAGAGTGACCTGACGCAGCTGTGGCAGTCACTATGAGGAGCTGGAAGAAAATTCTCAAAGACACGTGGTTGAAAATGCTCTCGACTTACTAAAAACTGTAAACACAGTTTCCAGGATGCTCACTTAAACTCCTGCACAAGAATCTTGTGGAGAGCCACAGTAAGACAGGTTGTATCAAATTGCTTAAAGCCATAGGGAAAGAGAAAAAAACACTCTTCCCTTCCTTTTCTTTTTGGAAACAAGATGTTGCTATGTAGTTCATGCTATCCTCAAGCCCATCATGATCCTCCTGCCTCAGCTTCATGAGCAGTGTGCCACCATGCCCAGGTTTTCTTCTGTCTGGCTCAAGTCATAGGCCTGTGCCTGTGTTTTGTGTTCAGAGTCACTGGGAGTGTTCAGACATATAACACCATATCCAGAGCAGAAAAATTGGGAAAAAAAGAAAAGGAAAGAAAAAAAAAAAAAAAGCGGCTGGAGGAGGGGAGGTGATGGTTCCCTTTGTGTTTACCTAACACAAAGGTAAAGATGACAGCATATTCCTATTTTCAAATCCAAGTCAAGAGACAGAGAAATAGGGGCTGGAGAGTTGGATCGGCCATGAAGAGAACTTGCTGTGTTTGCAGAAGGCGAACCCTGTTTGGTTCCCAGGAATCCCAACAGACACCTGCTCACAGACACCTGTAACTCCAGCTCCAGGGGACATAACACCCTCTTTTGGTTTCCACAGTTACCTGCCCTCATGTGCACATAGAGGCATACAAGCACAATATCTTAAAATCTTAACTAACAACTTAAAATTGCATATTTAGAAACAGTGTTGCTCTAGAATTCCTTATGCTTTCAAAACCAAAGGTAAAATAAAAGTATTTCCAGACATACAAAACTGAAAGATTGTAGCACTAGCAGAATGGTACAGAGAGGGCTTGGCAGTTAAGGTGCACTGCTTTAGCTGGGGACCCTTCAACTACTGGGGATCTGATGCTTTCTTCTGGGTTATGAGGGCACTGTACTCACAATTAAAAACAATTAAAAACAATAATAAAAATAAATCCTGGAAGAAATAGTAATAGATATCCTTCAAAGAGGAAATATTCTACCAAAAAATATGGAAACAGATCTACACAAAGGTATATAGAGCATCTCTAAGTGGGAATTAGCTGAGTAAACATTCTGTTTTCTTATTAGCTGACCTTCTGTGTTTGTATTTCAAAGATAATCTAGTACCTAAAACTAGAAACAAACCAATAACAGAACAGCCAACTGAATCAGAGCCCCAGTGTACTGAGTATTCTGGTTTGTCAAAGTGATGTTTTGAATACCTGCATGGCTCTAGGTCATTATCTCTACTAATGGGTATAGTATAGACCAGAAATAAACAGTAGCATCTAGTTAAATTTCAACTCAGTTCCTGGTTTAACATTTAATATTGCCAAACATTAAGGATAGCAGAATGAACTAAGTTCAGGGCTTTGAGCCTAGGACGTGGGTGTACACTTAAGAGAAAGACTCTGATTTTTACTGGGCTGAAGTAGAAGACATAATTCTTCTTTCTGGAGGGGACATAATTCAAACTTGTGTCTCTTCTAATGTATATATTGTATGTATGTATGTATGTATATTCTAATATACATATATTATGTATAGGAGAAACTGGAATGCCTAGCCTCTTGAAATACAGAGACAAGAAACTATACATTTAACAACCTGTTAGAATGTTAGTATTTCATAAATTAAAAATGTATCTTGGCGTGTGGTGGTGGTGGTGCCTGGAGGTGGTGATTCCCGGGAGGCAGAGGCAGGTGGAGCTCTGAGTTCAAGGTCGACCTGGTCTACAAGCCAGGGCTACATAGAGAAACCCTAGCTCAAACTAAACAAAATAAAAGGTATCACATAGCAGTGGGGTTAACAACATTATGCCAAATAAGGCGACAACCTTGTCACCTAGGAATTTGAAACTATGCCCACTTTCCCTTAGAATTAGGATCTAAATCTAGGAGACAGAGTGGAACAAACCTGAAGATAATTACCACTGTTGTTTTTAAAAATAGCCTATATTAGGGGCAGGGAGTTGGGCATGGAGGTGCTTGCCTGTAATCCCAGTACTTGGGAGGTGACAGCAGGAGGGGTAGGATTTCAAGGCCCTCCTTGACTACATAGCAAGTTTGAGGCCGACCTGAACTGCCCAGACATTGTGCCAAACAAACAAATAAATTAACCACAAATCTATTTGAACAATTTTAAGATGGAAAGAACGAAACATTTTATTAACTGAAATACTTAGAATAGCAGACCCAGGCCGACGTTCTATTTTGCTTTAGAACAACACAAACATTTCCCTTCACCCTTCAAAGCCAGAAAACAATTTTCCACGATAATATTCTAGAATTTTAAAACAAAACACTCTAGATTTTCTGAATTATCTCCTTCTAGCTGAGCAAAGCTTAGGTCTTTGTCTTTGAACGAGTAGGGTACCACAATTCTTGGCATCTGTGCTTTCAGAACGGCTGGTGGGCTAGAGGGAGGAACACAGATGTTTCCAGGAAGTAGCAGGGATGTGTCCTTGACTTGCTTTCTTTGGGATGTATAGAGTAGTGTGCCAAGAATCCTCTCCCTCCCTTCTCTCTTTAGTTTTATGAAAAGCAATTTAGTTTTGTTTTTCGATGAATCATAGTGTTTCTATTTTTAGGGGTGGAGGGGGTTCGTTTTTGTTGCTTCCTGTGTACCTGGTTGACAGGGTTGTCTTGACTTTGACCCTGTTAAAGGCCTGACACTTAGCAATTGCTGTGTTGCCTTATGCTGCGTTGAGAACAGGTTATGTGGCTGCCCAAAGTATGGGTGTGGTATTCCTGACTTGAGAGAGGTACCGTAAAGTGGGTGGATCCAGGGATGATTTTAGGTTCCTTTTAGACTTTTCTAGAAACTTGACGTGGCAGGTGCCTGTTTAAACATGGTTCCTCCCCTTCCTCAACCAACAGATCACAATGTGCTTCAGGCTCTGTATGGGACTGTACTGCCTTCAAACTTGTAGGAGGTCCAGGGTCTGCCGTTGGTAGTGACACTGGCTCTTGAAGGAGGTGACTGACTACCAGCCATGCTCTTTGAAGGGAGCCACACACTGCCAGTGGGTGTTTATGCCACTGTGATTTTGCTTCTGAAGGTAATTTTAATGACTCCACAGTTCACCCTTTAAAGTATATAATTCAAGCTGTGTGTGGTGTTCTACACCTGTAATCCCAGGACTCAGGACAAGTGTGAGTTTGAGGCCAGCCTAGGCTACATGGCAAGATCGTGTCCTAAAACAAAAGTGTACAGTTTCTGTTAGTATGTTCACTCTGTGTCATTACCAACATCAATTTTAGAACATTTAACCCATGTCCCCAGGAAATCTAGTGTTCCTTAGCCTACGCGCTCTCTACTGCATTAGTTACTTTTGTTATTGATGCCACCAAGTACCGTACAAGAAGCAACGAAGGAGGCAAGATGATGGGAAAGCTTGGGCAGCTGTGGGAGCTGCCCGCTTCCGTATCCGTGATTCAGGAAGCAGATGGGGGGCTCTGGTGCTGATTTGGTGGGGCTGCAGCCCTCGGCCCGGTGCTGCCCAGCCTCGGGGCAGGCCTTCCTCCTCAGGTAATCCTCTCTGGGAGGGATGTTCATCAGCCCTCTAGGTTTATTTCTTCATTCAGTCAAGTTGATGGTTACCATTCTACCCACCCTCCTTCACCCCAGGGTAACTGCCAGTCCATTTTGTCTCCATGGCTGTGTCTGTTCGAGCTATGATTTCAAATAGTGGAATGAAAAAAAGGGGCTCTAAGTTAGGGGCTGTAGCTCACAATCGACAGTGTATGCCTATAATCTTGGCACCCAGGAGCCGGTAGCAGGGCGATGGGAAGATGGAGGTCACTTTCAGATCTGTGGGGAATTTGAAGCCAACCTCATGGGCCATATCCTGTGCCAAAAAAAGTGTGATTTCTGTGACTGGTTTATTTCATTAGCATAATGTACAGGGTCTCTCTATGTAGCCCTGGATGTCCTGAAATTTGCTATGTAAACCGGGCTAGCCTCAAACTCTCAAGAGTTCCACCTGAGTGCTGGGGTCAAAGGTATGCAACCACCACGTGTAGCTCAAAAATTCTTTAAGTTTTTAAATTAATGCTTTTCTCTTTATGTACTTAAAATATACATAAATATTTTAGTTGCACACATGTGACTAAGAATATACAAAAAAGTGAGCCTGTGTGAATCCAGTCTAGTCCTTGCTCTAGGTAAGTGTGTCCTCTCTGCCAGGCAGTGTAGGGGTGTTGGAGATGTGGTGACAAATGACCAGGGTCTGTGCCCTCACGGGCCTGTGTTGGCCTTGATGGGAGTAGGAGGGTGGCTGCAGGGATGTGTGTGGACAAGGCAGACATCCTGCAAGTGTAGGAAAGAACTCAAGCCAGATGTAGGCTGGGACTCAGAAGCTTCCAGAAAGAAATTCATGACCAGCCTGAGATCTCAGGGAAGAGTGGCCATAAATAGAGAAGGAATGATGGAGAATAAGGATGACATCCCAAGCCAGTGATTCTCAACCTTCCTGACGCTGCAACCCTTTTCAGTCCCTCATGCTGTGGTGGCCCCCAACCATAAACTTGCTACTACATAAATGTAATTTGCTACTGTTGTGAACCATGATGTAGCTATCTGATATCCGGGAAATGCAAATATATGGCCACAAGGGGGTTGCGACCCACAGGTTGAGAACCATTGTCCTAAGCAGACTCTAGAGAACGCTCAGTGTGGCACCTGTGCGGGGACTTAAGAGTGGGATTCAGGGTGAGGTCTGGAAACTGAAAGATCAACGACAGGGCTGAGGGTGGAGCTCTGCTGGTAGAGCGCTTGCTTACCACACATAAAGCCCTGGGTTTGGTCCCCAGCACTACACAGACAGGGTATGTGACAGCACTATGACAGCACTAGGAAGATGGGGACAGGCAGATCAAAAGTTCAAGGCCATCCTTGGCTACGCTCAGTTTTCTGGGCTACATGACACTAAGAGAAAATCAGTGAGATGGCTGAATAAGAAAAGGTTCCTATTGCCACTAAGCCTGACAGCCCGAGTTTGATCCCTGGGACCCTTTTGGTGGGAGGAGAGGTACTGACTTCTGCAAATTGTTCTTTGACCTCCACACATGTTATGCACCACCCCCAACACGATGAAGAAAAAAGAGTGAGAGAAGACCCAGGTCCCTCAGTGGCTGCACCATACAACATGGTAGGAATCTGCTGTGCCTCGGTGTCTAGAAGCCAACAGGAGATCTGCATTTTGGCTGCCGAGGGGAATGAATGAGTGCCCTGTGGTGAGGGGCAGATAGTGGGGAGAGTGGTGTGGAGGAGGTGAGCAGGTCCACCGAGCTCCATCCTCGAAATCTCACTATGTTGCTGTGGCTGGCTTGGAACTCACAGAGACAGGGTCCACTTGCCTCTGCCTCTTAAGTTAAACTAGTTTTGTCAACTCGACACAAACTTGAGTCACCTGGGAGGAGGGAGCCTCAACTGAAGGACTGACTTCACCTGTTGACGGGTTGACAAGTCTGTAGGACATTTTTTTTGATTAATGATTGATGTAGGAAGACCCACCCCACTGTGGGTGGTGCCACCCCTGGGCAGGTGGTCCCGAGTTGTGTAGAAAAGCAGGCTGAGCAAGCCAGTAAGCAGCACTTCAGCTGCTGCCTGCTTCAGCTCCTGCCTGCGTTTCCCTGCCTGTACTTGGTCACAGAACATAACCTGTAAGGTGAGGTGTACCCTTTACTCCTCTAAGTTGGCTTTGGTCGGTGTTTTTATCACATTGAGTGGAAAATCAACCACAAGTGATACAATTAAAGCCCTTGGTTTCCTTTCCTTTTCTTTCTCTTCCTTTTCTTTTGGTTTTGCAAGATAAGTTTTCTCTGTGCTGCCCTGGCTGTCCTGGAACTCACTGTAAACCAGGCTGGCCTCAAACTGAGTTTTGCCTGCCTCTGCCCCACCCCAAGTGCTGAGGTTAAGGGCATGTGCCACCACCACCCAGCCCTTCTTGATTTGCAGTTTCACTGTGTCATTGCAATCTACCATCCTCAAAGGGAGTAAAGAATTAGTTTATACTGATTTATAAACTATATACTTATATAATCTCACCTGACCATCTTCACGCAGCCATTTGCTGCAGGTGTGAAACATAATTACTTGCAGGGCCTACTGTTTTGGCAAGGCCACAGAACTAACCTGGTGGACGGACACCTTGCGGGATCATTTCTCTGCCCTGTATTCAGCCAGGATTCCCTTAACAGCTCAGTGATAAGGTTTTGCTCTCAGGGGAAGAACCTGGGGGAGGTAGAATGCACCACAGGTGTGCATGTGCAAGTTAGAGTAGCATTGGTCCACATTGCCTCCTCCCTGGGGAACCAGGCATACTCAACAATTGAGCACATGACCTACTCCTTTTCTCTGACTTTGGGGGCTCCCCTTCTTTGTCCAGGTATGTACCCCCTGGCTACGGCAAGCCAGGATGCAGAGAGCAGTTGGAAGCTGACACATCTCCTGAACGCAGTGACAGATGCCCTGGTCTGGGTGATTGCTAAGAGTGGCATTTCCTCCCAGCAGCAGTCCGTTCGCCTGGCCAACCTCCTGATGCTTCTTTCTCATGTCAGGCACATCAGGTACAAACCCTCGGGAAGCTGTTTCAGTGGGGTGTGGGCAGGGCATGCGCTCAGAGCTTTGGGTAAATGCAGGCAAGTCTGCAGTGGAATGGTAGAGTGTTCAGCTTAAAGGAAGAGTCAACTTTCCAATGGGAGGGGCTTCATCAGTGCACACACCTGCATTAACGCTTGGCACACAGTGGGTGTTGAAATGAGTGTCACGTGGCACCTGATAGGGTTTCTGTGGCAGCTGGTGGGACCCACCTGGATGTAGTTGCTAGGGTTTAGAATTTGGTTATAGAGTCCTAAAACAGGCAGTTCTCCCTCAAAAATGAGTTTCCACCTCCCTTATACCCCCCCACCCCAAGGGCCAAGGCCTGGGGTCATTTCTGTAAGGATGCTAAGCCTGGTTCTCCTGGTCACCCTTCAGCTGTGGACTGGGGTGTGCACCAAGTTTTGTTTCCATGGCATCAGGATAGCAAGGATGAGATCTAAGAACTTCCCAACAGGTTGAGGGAGCAAGGCTGTAGATGGAGCCCTGTCCAGGTCAGGAAGGGCACTGTGTGTGTACTGATGGAGAAGATGCTGTGATGGCTGTTGGTACAGTGATGCTCCGTGGGTGGTGCTGCTCAGGAAGATAGCCCTGCCCCGAGTCTGGAAGGGAGGAGATGAAGATGGAAGGTAGTGCTTGTCTGAGTAGTAAGCACTGTGGGGAAGGGCCGTGTTCACTTAAAGCTTTGATATGTACATTCCCGGCTGGGTTGGTTGAGGAGATGGGTGCTTCTGCCCTCCCAGTGTGAAGATGCCTACTTACAGTTAGTTACACTATTCAGAACCTTGGTTTTTATGTTTTTGTGCTTTTCATGAGTGAGCCCATGGTACAGCATTGGGTGGTGAGATGGAGGTCAAGAGGGTACCAGGTTTGCCCTTGAATGTAGACTATTGAGGGAGCTGGGTATGTGAGCTGCAGAACAATGGAGTAGAAGTACAGGGAATGCGGGGGATGGGCTGGCTTCGTGCAGGAGACTTGGGGTCTATCTCAACATTCGGATGGCTCTCTGGGGGTACAGATTCTCAGTGCCTTTTCCCCCTGTAGTAACAAGGGCATGGAACATCTGCTCAGCATGAAGTGCAAAAATGTGGTCCCAGTGTATGACCTGCTGCTGGAGATGCTGAATGCCCACACGCTTCGAGGGTACAAGTCCTCAGTCTCGGGGTCTGATTGCAGCTCAGCAGAGGACAGTAAGAGCAAAGAGGGCTCCCAGACCCCACAGTCTCAGTGATGGCCAGGCCTGAGGCTGACAGTCTACGGAGATGGTCAAAGGTGGAACCATGAGCCCTCTCGGCTCCCCAGCTGGGACTTCATCTTCTGGCTGCCTTGGTCATGTACCCTTCCCCCACATTCCACTTCCCAGGGGTCAGGGTGGCTGGGTTGTGGTGTTCTCGTAACAGAGGGTACCTTTGAATGCAGAGGTCTAACTTTTGTATAGCTTTAGAAGGTTCTTGATGTGGCCCATCTCTCACTCCCCACCTCCTCTGCCCATTTGGAAAGCATCTTGGAGCTTCTAGAATGAATGGTGAAGGATTGGCATTAGGGGAGAGAATGTGACAGTCTGCAGCAGGGGTTCTGAACTGTCCTAATGCTGTGACCCTTTCATACAGTTCCTCCAGCTGTGGTGACCCCCGACCATAAAATTATGTCATTGCTACTTCATGACTGTAATTTTGCTACTGTTATGAATTGTAAATATCTGACTCGAAGGACATCTGCTATGCAACCCCCAGAAGGGTTATGACCCACTGGTTAAGAAACAGGGTTCTGTAAGAAATGGACTGTAGAATTAGTGGCTGTAAAATCAACTTTTGAATTGTCTTCTGGACCACTTGATTGTAGGATTGGAAACCACATTGACAACTCGTTCCACATTCCTACCTCACAGGCTTGTGAGGACTGATGACGTATGTTATTGACTATTGTGTCGACTACCAGAGGGATAACGATCGAGCTCAGATTCAAGCTGTCTCCCCCACCACCCACCACTCTTGCTCTCTATGCCGATTCATCTTTCTTGATTTACAGCTGTAGAGCTTGCTTATTTGGCCTGTTGAGTGTGCCACTGCCATGGATTAAGATTTAAACCTCTTTTTATAGTTGGGCTTCTTGAAACTATGTTGGTGTTTCTCTCTTCTCTCTCCCTTCCTCCCTCCTCCTCCTCCTCCTCCTCATGTCTGTGTGTGAAAGGCCCCATATTTGCAAGAATGGAGTCTATCCTTGGGTATAAGTCACAGCATATGCTTCTTGTAAATGCAGTTTTCAACCCATGGGAGGCACGGATGCTTACAGATGTATATGATGTACTATTATCCTCTGGAAGTCTTTCTCTCTCTCTCTTCTGTCTCTCTCTCTCTCTCTCTTCTGCCATTCTCTCTCTCTCCCTCTCCCCCTCTCTCTCTCTCTCTCACACACACATACACACACACACACACACACACACACTCAGCTTTAAGCCTATGGAGTGTGGATTGGTTAGACAAAGCACTTGAACACATCATTCTTTTTCCCCACTCCTTCAAAAACAAAAACATTTAGTGGTAATTATTTATGGAACAAATAAACAAAAACCCAATCTCTAACCTTTAAGTCTCTGTAGGTTATCCTGGTTGTCCTGGAACTTGCTCTATAGACTAGGCTCGGATCGGGCTCGGATCGAACTCAGATCTGCCTGCTTCTGTCTTCTGAGTGCTAGGATTAAAGGCATATGCCACCACCACCTGGCTTAACATATTTTCTTACCAGAATATTTTGAGGTGGATTGTGTGAAATAGAAACTTAGTAAACACATTAGCTCTTATTCAAATGAATGTAATGGGAGTTAAGGAGAAAACCCTTCCAAAATGGCAATTGTAACTCACAGTTTAGAAAAAATTTCAGACACCTTTTTTTCCTTTAAGGAACATGGCAAATTTACAAGATGTGTAACAGCTCTACTTTGGAAGTAAGCAATTAAATGATCATGTCGATTGGGTGTTTTAGAAAGTAAAACCCGGTGATACAGTATTAAATATATTTTCCTTTGAAAATAGGGTTGCTTTGGTCAGTACATCCTGTATTTTCTGAGTCATTCATTAGGAAGATTACACTTAACAAGAGAGAACTTGAATATGTCTTAATTTTGGTATTGGTGTGTCGTTGCTAATGCTGACTTTAGCAGCTGTCTCACACACACTGGGCCACAGGCATAGGGATACACACAGGTGCAGGATGGGGGTGGGGGGTCAGGGAGGGGAAGTTCTGAGGTATTTCAGTTCGAAATTATTAGCAATCCAGGGCTTTAGCCCAAGAACATCAGTGCCGAAAGCCTTCCTCTGTAGACAAAGGTCGGGGTTGGGGGTGGAGGGCAGGAAGTGGGAGGCAAAGGCAGCCTTGAAACACTGCCAGTAAAATCTTGTTTTTGCAAGAGTCTGCCAGACAAGAAAACAAAAAATCGGAATGAACTCCAAGCTGTTGCCTCCTTAGTGTACACAGTGAAGGTCTTGGTTGTATTTGGATACCTAAGGAAGGGATTGGTTTGAAGGCAGGGGAGTTGAGTGCCCTTCTGTGCTAAGTTCTGTGTGTCCTTAGGTAAGTGCATGCTCCAGAGGCCAATACCTAGCCTTGAATTCTTGATCCTTCAGCATCAACCTTCGGGGATCTCAGGCATGCACCACCACAGCCAGCCCATTAATTATTGGGTGCCCACCTGCTTCTTGGGGCTGCTCATTTCACTGTTTGGTTCAATGGGAGGGGATGCAACATTCTGGGTCATTTCTTTTGACTTGTGTCTCATCTGGGTCTGGAAGGGACACAGGTTAGGCCTGCCTGAGACTTCTTGGCACAGGGCTGTTTTTGACTTGGCTCTGGGACAAGTGGGTGGTTGAAATGTACTCTGAAGACCATTTGTTGTTTCTGAGCACCCTAGGGTCCTGCTCTCTCAGCTGAAGGGCTGGTTATCTCTGGCCATCTGTTCCAGACATACTGTCTAAGAAAGACAGGGCTTTCAATGTATTGGGGAAATGTTCAACGTCCATTTTAAAGATGGGTCGTTTTTTCTGCTTAATTCATGGTGGCTTCCTGGAAAGCTTCACGTTCCTTTGGGGCGGTTTGAGTTCTCTCCTAGCAGCACAGAGTCTCACTCTTTTATTTTAAAGGGTGAGTAGCACCTGGCACCTGTGAACATGGATTAGATTAGCGAACACCACCCCTCACCCCACACCCCGGCGAAACCACAGCTGACATGTTCCAGAGCAGCCACCCTCAGCTCTGCCTTGAAGTGGTATGGCAGGGTTCTTCTGCTTTAATTAGCAAGCAATCACCTGAGCAACTTATCTATAGATGGGTGGGCTTTGCCTAATTCCTAAATCACAAGTTGAAGTTATAAATGATTACCATGAAATACCCTTAATACAGGTATTATTCTTTAATAACAGGGAAGTCTCAGATTCCAGGGTGTGGACTAAAGAGGACTGGAGTGGACAGGATTGTCCACAGGAGAGCACATGGTGACTTCTTAAAAATGTCCCTCTCTTTGCACTGCCTCTGTTTATCCCACTTGCCACTTGTGAATAGAGATTAACTCTAAAAGTAATCCCAAAGAAATTTTTCCCCTTGACAATGAGAACACAAGACAAATAACACAGGGAGTTTTAATCATTAAAACAAAACAAAACACTGTGACAGCACACACACACACACACACACACACACACACACACACACACACACACAACAGAGAGAGAGAGAGAGAGAGAGAGAGAGAGAGAGAGAGAGAGAGAGGAAAGCCCTTGCCTGAATGACTTCTGTTAATTCAGCTGAGAAGCCGGCGATTTAAAAATTTTGCAAGGAAACAGGTTACTTACCAATTCTCAGCATAGCCATAGGTGCTGAGACGAGTAAGCTGGGTTGAAGTATTTCTTGCATTTCTGAGCATATGAAGGGCGGGCTTGGTTGCATATATTGATAAGTTCTCAGAACTCAAGATATACCCCTTAGTTTCTAGCTCTATCTTGAAACAAAGTAGTTGTGTTTAATAAGACAGGATACTTGTCTTTAAGCTGCTAAAACAAAGCTTTAAAAGACACTGTAAAGGTTACATAAGTAATAGCGACATGGCATCTGGTATGTAGAAACGGTATTTGTGGAACACTCCCCATGTGCCAGACACAGCTTTCACATTTTGATTTCATTATCCTTTCCTGTGAATTGATTTTGGTTTTTGGGATGTGGAAGGCCAGGGTCACACAGAACAAACGATGGAACTGGTATCTGGCAGTTGTAGTCTAGCGATGAGAGTGACTACACAGTTCACCCAGTTTAAAAAAAAAAAAAACAAAAAACATTAAGGATCCCCAGAGCAGCTTTAGTGCTGAGAGTCCTTGACTTGTGTGTACAAGGCCGTGGGCACTATCTCAAACACTACAGAACAATTTCAAAAATTTATTTTTGCTATCTACCATTTCACTACATCCCATGTTCCCGTACCCCAAATATTGTCTAAACCACAGCATCTTAGCAGGGGTGTCTGAGGCTTAAGTGGAACCTACCTATGAAACTCCACATGCCTAACACCTAGAACACCCCTGGAAACACAAACAGCTTCAAGATTTCTGATATGTTTATCCACGTGCAAACTAAAAGTGTCGGAGACACCTGACCTTGGCGTAAGGTCTTGCAACTCTTGTTTCCGAGACTGGATTGGAATTTGACCCTCTGTTCTCTGGCTGCCCACCTCTTGAGCAGTGCTATGATGTCAGTTGGTGAAGGCATGGATGACTTCTCTGTTCCTTCCCATTTCTACCTTCTCAGCTTAGAGTGGGTCTGCTTGAGCCTTGGCAGGACAGCAGCAGGTGGGCGGGAGATGACTGCCCACTGTATTCCTGCCCTGCGTCTTAGCACAGATCTTAAGCCGGGGGGTGGGGGGGGGTCTGCCATCACTTCCAGGTACTTCTGTCCCTCCAGTACACCAGAGCTTTGCACAAGCCTTGAAACGATAGCAGTGTGAAATGCCACATCTCTCAGCGGAGTACACTTCGTGCCAGTTTCTCCTGTAGCTCTCAAACTTCATGGAGTTCGGATCCAGGTGCAGCTATAAGTTGTGCAATGTCTCTGTGGATGTGATTTTTTTTTTTTTTTTTTTTTTTTTTAAGCCCAAGGATCAACTTCACTTGCAGGCCTGCCAGTTCCTTGATGGGGCTTCCTCTCTGGGACCGGCAAAGGTTTGCTGGTGCAAACAGTTCCAGTCATTCCACTCTCACTGTTGTTCATTTGCTTTCCTGTGAGCCCTGGGTCTATCACTTTCTCAGGCAGTGGCCATGTGTCCCTCAGAGCCTGTTGGCTGACTGTAATTTGTCATTTTTTTAGATCGATGCCGTGTGCCATCAGGCTAGTGTTGATTACAGGCTTTAAACTGTGAGCCTGTTAAGAAATGAGTATTTGAGTGTGGTGGCTTTTGCCTGGCAGCTGTCAAACTTGGGAGGCTTGCCAATGAATTTGAGGCCCTGAACACCAAAACTACTATATGTGATGCTTTTAAGACTCGTCAAGCATCTGTCTGGGAGTTCTTCTTTGTCCTTACCAAGTCTCTTTAATATCTATGGAGCTGTTGCAGAGAGAAGTTTAATGTGACAAAGTGTTTTTCATGATTTGGGTTTTAAAAACATTTGCTGGAGCTGAGTGTAAGAACTTAGAGTTGCCAGGTTAAGCAGTGTCTGATTTTTCTCCTGTGAATTTTATTCTCTTTTGTTGAGAACTGTGGTCAGTCTTCCTAGGAGAGGGGACATCAGCATGCCTTCTCCTAGGTTGCCTCTACAGGAACTATTGAACATCTAGTTACCAAATCACTTTTCATGTATGACCACAGACCTATGTAGAGATGTAAAAGCCCTGGTATGCAGAGAATCAATTTTTGTGGGTAGATTTTCTATAATGTTTGTCATTTGAGTCAACTAGGAATATCCTAGTTCAGAGATGGGGTGGAGTCATTCATTCATGCTGAAGTTATGTTTGTGCCTATGGTCATTTGAAGACACCGAAACATGAGTCATCTCATGCATGAATTTGGGGGATACTCCAAGCTCCGAATGAAAAGAGGCAGAAGTAGCTTTCTGAGGGTGGAGGAGAGGTTTCAGGGAGGGAGGGGCAAACTCAGAGGCCCGTAGGTTGAGAAAATATCTATTATCTTTACCTTTGAAATGCAACCAACCCTTTGACATACTTGTGAAACACTTTCTTTGGAGTGCAAGGTGGGGAAGGAGCTAGACTTTCTGCTACTTGACTCAGGATAACATGGAACAGGGAAACTTAAAGCAATTCAGAAAAAGTTAATTTAGATGTATTCCCCCTACCCCCCCCAGACTACTGTAAACCATGCACAATTAAGGTGGAACAAAATAAAACAAAAGCAACCTTTTATCCTTATTCATTTAACGATTTGAGAACTTGATGACACTTTTTTTTTTTTTTTTGACAAACTGCTGGGTCATGAAACAGGTGGCTTGGAAATCTGAAGGGTGAAGGGTCCTAGGTTGTAACATATTCTGACAGGCTTCCCTGGTCCAAGCCTCCAGATAAGTGTTTTGCCTAGTCAATCCTGGCTCCGGGTTTATGCGGATGAGGAGCTGGGTTGGTAAGAAGGATGGAGAGCTGCTGAGACTCACCTGAAGTGGGATGGGCACAGTGCTGGGCTTTGTCAGCCCACTGCTTGTTCAGGGCGAGCAGTATCCCCTTTTTTTTGGAGACAGAGTCTCACTATGTAGCCCTGGCTGTCCTGAAATTTACTATGTAGACCAGGCTGGCCTCAAACTTAAGAGATATATCTGCCTCAACAGTGCTGGGATTAAAGGTGTGCAGTATCATGCTTGGCTCAGACAGAACATTCCTGCATTTAAAGATACAAAACTTTTTTCTTTTTAATTGCATTTAGGGTCTCACTATGATAGCCTAAGTTGACCCCAAACTCTCGATCTCCAAAACTTTGAGGGCTCAAATGACATCACAACTGGAAAGTTTTATATCATGAAACTTTATTTCAAGTACAAAAATCACTGAAAATATTATATAAAATTACCTTTAGCATATTATGTATATGGAAATATCCCCCAATGCAAAAATGCCTTCAATTCAAAGTACTACAAGTCTTCAGCATTTGGGGTAGAGATAAGCCACCTGTGTAGTTCATTCCAGAAAACTGAGAATGGAAAAGCCTGGGCCATGTGACTCTTCTAGATGCTTCCCCAAGCAATAGATGGCCAGTGGCTGGGCCATTTCCATATTGTGATGGTTATTGTGGACAAGCTCCAGATCACTTTGGGCACACCTGTGAGGGAAGGCCCGCCTACATCGTGGGCAGCAGGGTCCATGGTTGGGGTCCGTGACTGACGGAAAAGGAAATGCTAGCAGAACATGAGTGTTCCTAAGTGCAGTGAACAGCTATGTCCTCAAGCTCCTGATTCTGTGACTTCCCTAGGAATAAAATGTGTCTTCTTTAACTTGCTTTGGTGAGCAAGGAGCACGGACGCACACACACACACACACACACACACGAAGGATCTCACTCCAGACAGATTGTGGTTTCTAAGCCACCTGTATGCTGTCCCAGTTACTGTGTATTCATATGTGCAGCTGCCCTGTGTCCAGAAAGCACTCTTTCCTTGTCACCCTCTGCTTGTGGCTCTTACAATCTCCCCACACCCTCTCCATAATGATGCCTGAGTCTTTGGAGGAGCAGGTATGATACAGATACAGGGCCGAGCCTTCCAGTCTTACTCTTTGTACCTTGGTCAGCTGTGGGTTTTCCGTGTGAAATCACCATCTATTGCAAAAAGAAGCCTCTCTCATGAAGGGTGACAGGTGCACTAATCTAGTGAGTAACTTATTAGGAGTCAGTTGAATACATTAATAGATGTTCCCCTTAGGCCCTATAATCTGTTCAGACACAGGTCCTTGGCCCTCAGAATGGTGCCAGGTTTGGGTTTCAGCTTGTAGAGTAGAGCAGGCTGTAAATTCAAACAGAAGATGAGTGGTTAATCCTATGACAATCACACCACTATTGTACCAGTGGGCAAGTCTTGTCAGGCTGATTGTTACAGCTTGCAGGGCTCACAGATGGGTAAGGTTAGTGACTTCAGGCCAGGCATGGTGGCACATACATGCCTTTAATCCTGGTGCTCTGGAGACAGAGGCAGGTGGAGCTCTGAGTTCCAGGCCAGCTTGGTCTATAGAGTGAGTTCTAGGCCATCCAGGGCTACACAGTGAGACTCTGTCTCAAAACAAAACAAAAACCCACCACCAACAAAACTTCTTTCCATCTCTGGTAGCAATCATAGTGCCTTCAAGCACCATAAAAGTCAGCCAGTAGGGATGAAGTTTCCAGGTGAGTGCCAGCTTGATTGTGACTCAAGTGTGTGGTATCTTCAGCAGTAGGTTTTCCTATGATGTTCTAGAGTAATAACCAAGAGCAATGGCAATAACCTGTAATGTTTCAAATTATCTTGTGTGTAGTGGGGAGAGTCTCACTGTATATAGCTTTGGCTGGCCTGGAATTTAAGGATCTTCTTGCCTCTGCCTCCCTGGTGGTTTTGGGATTAATGGCATGTGACACCATGTGTAGCTATCCTTCAATTTGAATAGACAGTTTTGCTGGGTAAAACAGTTACACTCTGAGGATTTGGATGATAGCTTCCCAGACCCTTTTGACTTTAATGGTTTTTGCTACATAATAAGCTGTTATTTTAATCAGCCTGCCTCTATTATTGACTTGAGCTTCCTCCCTTGGAGCTCTAAAACCCTTTCTATATTTTGTGATTTTAATAATTTAATTATATAATATGTTGTGGATAATTTCTTTCCTGATCTATTTGGTGTCCTCAGACATGCCTGAACAGGAAAACATGGAGATTGTCTTCCATGGTATCACTGAAGATGTTTTCTATGCCTCCACCATGGTTTTCTCCTCCTCCTATGCTTAAAATGAGATTGTCTTTTTTAAGGGACTCCAAAACTTTCCCATGGTCCATTTTTTTAAAAATTCTCTTAACCTTTACTGAGTGATCTATTGTCTTCCATCCCTGTCTCTGTTTTAGTCATAATCTACTTTGTTGCGGTGGCTTTCTATTGAGGTTTTTATTTGCTTTATTGAGTTTTTTTATTTCTAATTGTCTTAAAAAATTAAAATTATTTTCATGTCTTGGACCAGCTTCCTAATTTCATCTTTGTCATTTTTGAATTGTTTGACCATAGCTGTAATCATTCTTTTGAATTCTAAGTTCTTGTATGCTGCCATTTCCACTAGGGGCCATTACTATGGGAATTGTATTTTGTGGAGGTGATGTTATTTGGGTTTGCCCTGTTTTCTGAGTTGGGATTTGCAAATCTGGAGTTTGTTGGTTCAGGTGTTTAGTGTTCAGGATGCTTAATGCACAGCAGTTCTGAGACTCTCCATTCCTGTTTGTCTAGAGTAAATGGGGATACAGCCTCTATCCAGGTATTCTGTTACTCTGCCACAGTCTTCAGTTCTAGAATAAGTTTTTCCTTGAAGTATGGACTTATTCTGGGTCATGTGATGGCTGAAGGGTCCCTTATGGGTCTTGAAGGAAGACAGGCTCAGAGGAGGGGGCTTCTGCTGGGCAAGCAGCCAGAGGACTGGGGTGACCCAAATGGAGGATAAGGGGAAGGAAAGTGCAGACAATCTACCAGGCCCACACCAACATGTGGTGGCTGGAGGGTCTCTGGGATTGGATGAGACTCAAAGGGAGAGAGAGCAAGTCAGCATACCTGTCTGCCTGGGTCTGTGCACATGTGGGGGCTGGCATCTGGTAGAGGGGTTAATATTTGGATAATATTTGGATTATTTGGAAGACCACCAGCCTTCGGAAGACCACCAGCCTTCTAATATCGTCCAATACAACAGTCTGGCTTTTTTTTTTTTCTTTAATGAGAAACATCTGAGTTGTACATACACAAATAGTTCCAAGTTTCTTTACCAAGCCCTGGTGGCTAAACAGCTCAACCAGACCCAATGTGTCTCTTTGAAACATGAAAGTTCTTAAAAAATTAACTTATAAAAACATCCCTATCAAGTCTGGAGTTTGGCATTTACTGTACATTAGTCCAAAGCTGAAGCTAAAAATCTTTTGTTTTAAAATCAAAGTTTACATTATCCATACATTATCCATACAGATTTCAGCATGGTTAAAAAATATGCACAAGTAATCACATCCATGCAATAAAATTTCTTTAAAAAATTTTAAAGCAATATAAAAGAGCTGACCCAGGTACAGAACAGGACATTCTTGTTTCTAACTGGGAGTGCAGACTGCTAGCTGGGGAAGAGGGGAACCAATTCTCAACATTTTGAATGTTTGAATCGGCCATGACTGGAGTTTCTGAACCATTACTAAGATAAGGACCTACCATCTTGGATATAGTGCCTTTATGTGTGGAACATCATTGTTCCCGGGCCTTATATCAATCAACTGTGCTACAAATACAGTGGTTTACAAAGTGCTTGGCTCTTTGGGAAGACCCCCCCCCCTCCAGAGTTCTCAGAACCCATCTACTAGCTTTGTCTGAATGGCAGGCCCTGCTGTGTACTTGGTTCTCTGTCCCAGAGGAAGGACATCTTGCCTGAGTTGTCCTGGGCCACCAGAGTCCATTTGGACAGGATAAGGGAGGTATTTGCTGCAGGTCCCTGATCTTGTCAAGGCTAGGAGTCACAAGTTGAACACATGTGACCAACAGGCTGTTAGCATGGCACTGCATCTGGCAGACTCCTCTAGGTGGGAGGTGGCCCGTTGGTGTACCGCAGCATGGGGTAAAAGGAGCGGGCGAAGTTGTTGGCCTGTGTGCAGCTGTAGTCTTCTTCAGAGGCAGGCAGCAGGCAGGCCAGCAGCAGCAGTAGCAGGAGCAGCAGCTGCAGGGGCAGCGCTGCCCTGATCACCCTCGAGAGGAAGGAACGTCTTGGCTGTGAGCTGTCAGGGCCATTGAGGTGGGACAGCCTGCCAACAGAGACGGGGAGGCTCATCAGGGGGGTTTACAGGCCAAACTCACCCTTCATTATCTGGCTACATGCTTATGGAAAGTACAGGACCCTGAGATGTGAGGTTCAAGTGGGCTGACGGTTAATTAACACTGTCATATTGATAATAGCTCAAGTCAGTCAGAAAGGAGAGGAGCCTTTGGGCATTCGGGCGAGGGATTATCCAGATTAACTGAGGTTGGGAAGGTCTGATTTAAGAGTGGGCAGCACCGTTCCATGGGCTGGGGCTCTGAACAAAAAGGGGACAACAAAAAGGGGACAGCAGCAAGCTGAGGACAAACATCTTTAGCTGCTTTGTGACTGACTGTGGGACAATGTGACCAGCTGCCTCAGGCTCCTGCTGTCTTGGTTTTCCTACCATGGACTGTCCCCTTGAACCATGAGCTGGAATAAATTCTTTACCTACATAGCTTTGCCAGGGCATTTTGTCACAACAACAGAAGAGTAACCCAGATAGTTGGGATGTGCTTTTGGAAGAAGAGCCTGGTGCCGCTGTGGGACTTGATGCCATTACCTGTTGTCTATCTCTTCTTCCTCTTCGGTAGATCTCTCTGCTCCAAACTGCTGGAACAAAGAGGCCCATGATGCAATGTGTCCTTCCTTAGGTTAGCTACGCCGCCCCCTTCCCCCAAGGTCACTTTCCCGACACACTGTCGAGATTAGAGTCACACCATGTGTGATTCAACTTGATGACACAATTGGGTTTGTTGAGCCATCAAGATTTCGTATTTCAGTTTACTGCTCTGATTTACTGGAGACACTGGGAAACCCTTTCAACAGGGACCCTCACTGTCCACAGCCTACTATGACCTCAGAGAAAGTCAGTCACCAGGACAGAGCCTTAAAATAATCACTTATAAAAGCACTTTCTGCCAAGCCTGATGACCCAACTCCTCCAACTTGTTCTCTGACCTCCATATGCACACTGTGGCATATGTAGATAATAAGTGTCTGTCATCTCAATGACTTTGAGAGCCATACTGGGTTTTTTTTTTAAAGGAAGGGTGGGCACTCACCTTTGCATAGGATGCTGGTACAGAGGTAGCTGGAGGCTTTTCCCCCGAGTCCACTTCATCAAAGCTGGCCAGAGAGGGGTCTGGATTCTGAAAGCCACAGCCAGTTGGTCAGGTTAGGGAAAAAAAAGTTCTAGGTGGTCTCAAGAGCACTGTGCTTTATGGACTCTTCAAGAAGTCATTTGTTCGTATCCCAGCTTAAATCTTTCTAATTACTCTCCTCCCATGCAAACAGACTTTTTCAGACAAAAAGGCACATAGCCAAAGCACAGGGAAGCCATAATCCCAGTTGGTAGTGAGTCTCCATAGATCAGATAGATTCATGGGTCCTGCTGAGTATTCCCTTGAGTTTTTAAGAGAACTGAAAGTCAGCGGATGAGAGGACATCAGGAAGGAGAGTCTAGGACAGGGAGGAGGGCTTGAAACCATGTCATGAGAGAATGTGATTTGTATTCTGAATGAAGGTAGAGGATGGCAGGACTCATCTTGCATATAACCCCACTGGTAGACAGGTACGACTGCTGCCTCTTTTCAAATGGCAGAACACATGCATGGGGCTTATGCAACTCATTTGATAAAGATGCATGGCCACAAAGAGGCTGGAACCTTCACACAGACTACCTGCCCCTTCACCACAGTGAGGCTACCACCTGTCACATAAGAGTGACAACCTGACTCACCAGGCTTCCCTGCAAGGACATCAGATCTTGAGCCACCTGCTCACGCAACTGTTTGAGTTTTTTCCCAATTACGTGGACCTTCTCTTCGGCCTCAATGTAGTCTTCTCCATGCCCCTTAACGAGAAGGCTGGAGGCAATCTCCTGCAAGGAGCTGACTTGAGGCTGACGGTCTTCCAACTCCCTTTCCAATTGCTGAAAGCAAAAATGGCACAAAACTGTTGTGGGCAGGGAGGGGAATGTAGCTTTTCTCTGTTTGGGACACAGCTTACCTCCAGAACTTTCTGTGGTTCACTGATAACAGTCTCAATTCTTGCTTAGCTTAGCATTATTCAGAGAGCAGCTGAATAGGTTGTACCCCACCTGTTTTTAATATCATTTAACTCTAAAGATAATTTGATATTAAGAAATTAGAGGAAAGATGTGATGGTGCATAGTGTGAATACTAGTCCCTTATACTCTAGGTCAGGGAAACTGGGGTCAGTAGGTCAAGCCCACAGCTTAGATAAAAATGGAGAGAATGCGCCACGTTGATCACTCAGAATTGTTAAGGGCGTTTTTTCATGTTATGCTGCTACCTCCATTCAAATTAAAAGGCGAAAATTGGTTTTAATCACGTTTCAAGTCCTTAGTAGCCACCTGACAGGACATTTCTGCCCATGTAGAAAGTTCTCTTGGGCACTGTTATTGTAGGGAATGGAGATTAGCAAGGATTTTAGTATAAATTTTTTCAAAGCAATGCCCAGCCATTTTTAAATATAAATATTGAAAAATCAAACTACATATAAGCTTATAGATTAAAAACAAGTCTCTTTGCATACTGCATACATGTAAGAATGTATCAGTCTCACCTTGGGCTTACTGGTGAAATAAATCTATAAAGATGCAACTTGCAGAAGTAAGTATTTACTTCTGCATATATCTACTATGAATATATAGACAATTACAGTCAGGCCTCTGTGTCTGAGGGTCCTGCACCCATAGTCAATCAGCCATGGGTCAGAAAACATTCCCAACCAAAGAATTACTGCTGTTCTGAACGCACAAATGCTTTCCTTGCTGTTACTCCCGAAGTGTGGTGTAATAGAAATTTATATAGCATTTACATAATACATTTACATTGTGCTAAGGGTTGTAAGTAATCGAGAGGAGTCAAGGTATATGGGAGGATCGGTGTAGGTTGTATGCAAATAACAAGTGTAGAAACATGTACTTTGACCGAATGGATCAGGAACCCCCCAGAACTGGGTATGTGTGGGAGTCTAAGTCCACTCTCCTGTAGATATCCAGGGATGAACACATTAGCAAATGAAAAAGAATGCTTCGGTGGGCTTGAACTTCAAAAGTCTTTTTAAAACACTGATATCCCGAAGTCCAGAGAGTCTTAAAGGTGTTTGTCTGACTCTTCACCTCTCTATAAGTACCAACAGCACTGTGGGGCCCGGAACACTGGGGAAGCTCTGGCCCATGGAAATAGACGGTGGCTAGTGGTCCTGTGGGAGAAACTTACCATCAGCTCTTTCTGACACTCCAGGAGGATCTGGCGGTCTGCCTCGGGGCTGGTGACAAGTATCTTCTGCCTTTGGCTCTCGGCACTAGCTAGCCACAGGAGCAAGTCGTGACTCAGCTGGTGGAAGTCCTTTAGAAACAACAGTTGTCAGAGGGAGCCTGCTCTTTCATATCCACTAGTCATCTGCCTTTCTCACTCCAATGTTTAGTCCTAAAACTGAGCCCGTGAGGCGGGTGCTCGGCGACTCCCAGGTCTCAGAAGGGGAGCCCTAAGTGTTAACGTGCTCCCCTCTTACACGGCCAGGTCTCTCTGAATCTCTCAGACCAAAGAACAGAGAGAAGCAGTTTCCTTAAGCTGGTGACATGCTTGCTATGACCTTTACTTCCAGGCTGGGTGTGGACTTGGGCAACAGACCTGGAGATTCTGGGCAAGCACAGAATGAATGGCACTAGGGGGAGGGGAGGAGAGGAGCTTTCTTCCTTCCTAACCCAAGCCAGCCCCGTGATATAAAGTTATCTGCAGCTCCTAGCATGGGGGGT
Organism: Cricetiscus sungorus; assembly: GCA_030556225.1. Lineage (NCBI taxonomy): Eukaryota > Metazoa > Chordata > Mammalia > Rodentia > Cricetidae > Cricetiscus > Cricetiscus sungorus. The sequence goes on from JANBXA010000588.1 coordinate 33,076,742, forward strand.
CAGGCTGCTGCTGGGACAGGGCCTTGGGCTGAATCAACATACCTGGCACTCCATGAGTGACTGCCGTAAGTCTCCTCTCCAGCTGTCCATCACACCCTGGACCGTGTCCCAGGACAGGCTCAGCTGGTGGAGCCTATTTTGGAGTTCTGTGGATTCGGGGCTCTCGCTTGGCAGAGATTCCTTGTGGCTCATGTTGACGGAGACCATTAAGGTCTTGTAGGCATCAAAGGCTTTTAATAACTCCTGCCACCAAGGGAACAGAGCCAGTTAGGCAACAGGGAAAAGAGATTCATTGTCAGTACCTGTGAGGGACAGATCTTCTCCACGCTTTCCCAAGCAATGGGACAAGATGAGCGAGAACTCGCCCGTGAGTGGCTGGGAAGTGTCAGCTGAGGGGCCTGCCTTACAAGGTTAGTGAAGCTGGCTGGCTGGCCGGGTCTGACAGCACAGGCCTGCCTTCTCAGTGAGAGGATCCACCAGGCACGGGGACACTCCACTGACCTCCACAGTCCCTTTTCTGTCACTGGCTTAGGAACCATTCGCGGTAGACTAAAAGTCTTCCAGATAAAGGCTATGTAGCTGTGCTGCGCTTGCCCCTAGGAGCCCCACAAATGCCACTCCTTTAAGAGGAATGGCGCTCTGTATACACAATGGGAAAACACACGGGTGGAAAGAGACTGGACAACCCCAACACTCCTGTCCTGAGTTTCAGGGCACCTCCAAAATGCAGGGTCTAAGCTGCCCCTCCCCTGCACCCTGGGCTGGGACTGATCACGTGGGTAACGAATCCTAACTATCACAGGAGAGCCCAGTGAGGCCACAGGATCCCTCAGCCAGTGAGTCAGGCAGCTTCCACTGCCAGCCCTGCGGGAGTTACCTCATGAAGGTCAGCAGGTTGGCTGTATGCTGCCTCCCACTGGCTACCAGCACCTCCTCAAGAATCTAAACTCCAGATCTTTCCAGCCCCTAGGATCTGAGCCACAACTCCTCAGTGCTCTTCTGGGCTTGGCAATTATCTGTAGATTCTCTCCCATGTGCAAAGAGAAACCTGCATCTCCGTTCTTACTGAGGTGAAAGCCACTGACCCCTCTCTACACACATTGCCCGCATGCTGCCAGCTACGCCAAACCCAGGTCTGACCTGTTTGCTCCAGTGCCACACAGCTCAAGCTCTGCGTGCCTGCTCTGGTCCCCCTCTTCCCCCCAAGGCTCCTACTCACTTGCAGCCTCTTCACCCTGAGTGCCATTTCCTGGATGTCGGAGGGAGGCTCTGCCAGCCTCAGGGCTTCCAGCTCTGCTTCAGTTTTTTCAAGCCAAGCGGTGATGTTGCCGATGTCGGAATTCAGCTGCTGCACGTTCTCTTTTATTCTGAGTTTGCCGTGAAGCTCTTGCGCCTGAATCAGCTCCCATCTGTCGAAGGCACCTGGAACCCAAAGCTGCCAATTAAAGCGAGCAGTAAAGCGAGCAGAGGTTCTCAGCTGTGAGTGGTCAGGATGCTCCCTGAAGGAGGATCGGGGCCAGGGAGCTCTCTCTCTTGGAATCTCTGTGCTGGGATTCGAGGCCCAGCCCCTCCGCTCCCACAAAGGCTAGAAGGGGGCGGGAACAGAGTGAGGAAGGCTAACCTGTGGCCAATAGGTCTTGTGGCCTCTAGCTCATCATTCTAGATACCGTTGCTGTTTTGACTCACAAACGATCAGGATGGGGTGGTGTGGTCTCCTTGACTTTTGTGTTTAGCTCAGCAGTTACTCTGGTAACTACTGGACAGTGTTAGTTTCTGCCCCTTCACTCTTATTTTTCCAGCCAAGGGAAGCCATCAAAAACGTGTATTTCATAGCCAGGTGGTAGCACCTGCTTAGGCCCAGATCCCAGGCTCCATATCTCCTAAGGGATGCCATTGTTGGTACCTGGCTGCTGTCCCGCTAGAGTGCCCAGCTGTTCATCTTCCTGCTGGGGGCTGTCCTTTGAGCCTCTTGGGCCCCCTTTGCCGTCATCGGTGCCTTGACGCAATAACAACTTTACCTGGAACAAGCCGATAAAATCAAAAAGGGAGCTAAAGACCATCTGGGTTCATATGAAAGACATGGGATCCTTCCCACCAAACGGTAACTGATAGGACAGACACACGGCTGCACTGGGCAAGATTTGTAAGCAAGCAGAGCTGAGGGCAAAAAGCAGGAGACAGACTTTGAAGATCCCCCATGGAAGGCCTCACCTTCCCTGGGGAGCAGAAAGGGGGTGGGAAGGAGAGGGAACTGGGATTGATATGTAAAACAAGATTGTTTCTAATTTAAATTAAAAAAGAGGGGAAAAATGGCCTGGTTAATCTGCATCTTTCCTAAAGGTTTTCACCCCCCTCCCCCCCACCGTAAACTATGGTGATCCCTGATCTTGTGAGACGCTCCTGTGGTGACACGTTGACACCCTCAGTGTTTTACAAAATCTCTCTACCCCTCCAGTCACCAGGTTGAGGTGTTTGGCATTTTCCTCTCAATGAATGACCCGGAGAGGTGGGGAATCCTGCAGTTCCCATTCACAATCAAGCAAATCCTTCACCATCCACAGTGACTCTGCTGCTCCCACAGAGCTGAGTGACCTATTATAAATGTCAGATGTCAGTCCTTTCCAAAATAAACGGATCCCTTTGAGAAAAGCAGTGCTTTCTTTGGGTTATGTCTATATGACCTCTTCGTGTGGAATGGGGAAAAGGAGACTTCCGGCCTCTGGTAACATGTGTGGTTTCACATCCACTAGAAAGGCTGAGCTGTTGAAACTGACCAGGTGAGAAGCACAGACCTAATGCCTAGAAGAACCCAAAGCGAGGGCAGGGAGAGGGTTCCGGGCAGGCCGGGTGGGGTCCCAGATGGAGAGAGTAAAAGTGACAGCTGTCTGCTAAGCAAGAGGACGAGTTCTGAAGTGGGCACAGCCAAGTCTGTATCAGAGCTGACCGCCTCCAATGACGTAGATGAGTCCCCACAGACAAAGGACACTTCCCACTGCTGCTGGCTTCTCTGGAAGATGCCCGTGGCACTAATGCAGGCCGTGTTTTAACCCCAACTCCCTCACCATTAATGCTCTTCGGCCAACCTTTAACCTTATGCTGTCTCCAGCTGCTGCTAGGAACTCATGCAACTAAGAGGTGCAGGCGCTATAAAAAGCACCCCAGTACTGTATTAATAAGGGCCCCCACTCAAACGGCCTCCTCCCTGCACACATCAACCCTGCTGTACGAGGCAATCTATAAGGTGAGGAAGGCTTACAGAGTGCTGCTGTATACCCCACTACCATGGCCAGGGAACCAAATCCACACCCTCCACATCAAGTCAGATAATGAAGCCCCTTTCTTTTCTTTTGATGTACAGTCAGAAAGCAAATATAGCAAGGATTTGAGAGCAGAGAGGCAGCTCAGGAAGGCTCTGTTATCTATTCCTCTAACGGAAATAGGCCTCTTGTATCACTACCAGCACACACAAATCTGGGGGCTGGAAACCTTTCTTTAAAGCCAGTCCATTTTCTGGGTTCTAATGAAGCATGGGTACCTCAGTAGAGGGACTTGTTATTTGGGTGGTGCTGGGAACTGAACTCAGGACTACGTAGGCAAGCTCTACCACTGATATCACTTTCCTGAAGACTCCTCAGAAGAGATCCCACCACTGCGAGCAAAGCAGTTCAAAAGTAAGATTGGAAATGCATGCATTTCCCAGCGGGTCAAGACTTACATAGGCTGGTTTGTAGGGGGTGCTGGCATCTGAGGGGACTGGTGCTACAGTCCTGTCACCTTCCATTGCTTTGTAGTGATGCTTGGGATGGGAAGGGTTGTCAGGAACATGCCATGGATGGCCCTCAGAAATGGATTTACCTGAAACAAAGTGTCACACTAGTTACGGTCTACTCTGCAACCAAAGGATTCCTATTTAGTGACATAAATATGGTCACAGGTGACATGGCATCAGGTCATAATATCGAAATGAGTTCTGCAGCTTTCCTTGCAAAGCATGCATGTTTGCAAAATGTCAGTATGTCTTGGGAGGAAATGAAATGAGTCATGCACTGAGCGACATTGCACCTTCATGAGATGGGACCACAGCGGAGCACAATGGACATATGATTTGCTGCAGGACGAATAGCATTCTGGGTGGGGCTGGAGTCTACACTGGCTGGGACCCTGGGTAGTAAGGCCAGGTCTGGGGGCCAAGAGGCTGGAAGGCCTTTGAGGAGCGAGGGCAAGAGTTACTGTGAAGTTGGGCTTAAAGACCAAATAGCTGCTCATAGCCCTCTATTACCACTAAAGATGTGGGGAGGGTTGTGGTGTAGAACTAGGGCTGCAAATCTAGGAAAGGTTTCTTCTGCTGTGACAAAGGCAATGGTCCTTTCTGCCCCCAGCCACCATCACAGGAAATCACCAGAAGCAAGGAAACAGTTTGAAACCAAGCCACCATGAAGAAAGCTTGGCTTATGCCAAAGGACTCAGGTTAGGTGGAGGAAAATATAACAAAAGGCACCATGACCAAAAAGTCTTTCTGTGGGCCTAGAAGAGGGTGGGGGAGGCTGTCGGGACCGCTCTGGTGGGGAGTAGGATCCTGTAAGGAGCACGCAGGTATGGGTGAGTACAGCAGTGTAAATACACCATGACACGAGGACCAAGGCGCATGGTGTCCACAGAAGGCACAGGTCAGACATGACACGGGAGCGAGGTTTAGGATGCAGTATGTGCCATGGGATGCGGCCATGTTGAGACACATGCACGGGCAAGGGGCCTACCAGAAGATGCTTTCAAAGATTTTGTGGTCATTTTAAGATATGCCTCAGGATTTTCAGGGATTTCTACATCTGAAAAAGAATAATGTCATTGTCCTCACCGGAGGTGCCTGTGGAGTAATGCCTAGGTAGTAAAGTCAACACAGCAGAGACATTGCCAGCTGGGAGGAGGGGGCTAACGACTCTTTTTTTTTTTTTTTTTTTAAATTAAAAGAATTTTCAAAAACCAGAAACGTCGTTTTCCCCAGTCAACTCCTGTTCATTGTGTTGGTGGGTTAGGGCACATATGGCATGAAGGGCCACATTCAATCTACTGATAAGCTTTGATAAACACCATAGAAAAATCAATCGATGAGTCTCCCATTGGTTGGATTCATCAGTGAACAACACTAAAATCAGAATATGAATTCCATCCCGCCTGTAATAGGAGTGAGCTAATTCTCAGGTGAGGCAAAAGGTGGGCAGGACAGAAACTAGGAAGCCACAAGCTGGGCTCTGGATCGCTGAGGCCTCGCCGTGTATGGTTATGTGCTAGAAGTATTCACAGGCTTTGGGAAAGTGTCTTTACCTGACAGTGCGCTGTAGAACGGGCCCTCCTCATCGTCTTCGTGAGAGGACGACCCCCCCACATCACCTGTGTGATCCCACTCCAGAGGAATAGAGTCCACACTGACAGGGGTCTCACAGCCAGACCGCTCATGTCCCAGAGCCGGGGGCACCAGGTGGCACAGTGACTGGGGACAAGACTGCTCCTCGATCTCTCTCCTCTTACGCCAAGAGTCAGCCTGGGCCTCCCTGGGGTCTTCCATGTCCGCTTCATTCTCAGAGGCTTCCTTCTCATCGTCTAAGCTCTGCATGGAGAGTGCCAGATTTTAGGGAGAGCTAATGTAAAGGCTACTGCTTTGGAAGTCTGCCTGTCCAGCAGTTCTGAAAATGGCTGGCATTAACATTGCCAGGAATGCATGAGGACCTGTGGAATCCTGGGAACCCAAGTGAAAATGGGGCACAGTATTCTGAGTGACCCCTACTGGAGGCAGGATTCCTGGATATTCATTTGCTGGTTTGACATGCACAGCATAGTCTGGTGTACACAGCAGCGAAGCGAAGTAGCTGGAAGATGAGGACCAACAATTGTAGTTGTCCTCTGCCCTCCACACGTGCTTCATGGTACACTTGCACAACCCTGCACACACAAATGTGCATGCGTGCACACACAGACACACACACACACACACACACACACACCATTTCTAAAAAGTCCTCAGGTCTTATGTATGATTCGACTTTCAACAATCCATAATGGGGCCTGGAATCTGAATTTTAAGAGAAATCTAGTTTTTTTTTTTCTTAGCATAAAGTAAAATAATAATAAAGTTGCACATCTAACCTAAACAAGTTTATCTAGAGAAGGAAGCAATGGCCAAAGTGTGTCATGGTGGCTGATAGAATCACATGCTCTGGTTTGTTCTGTGGTGTGTGTGTGTGTGTGTGTTTATGCAGGTGCATGTGTCTGTGTACACCTATGTGGCTGGATGTGTATGAGGGCGGATACTAGGTGTTGTGATAGCTAAATCTTGATTGTCAAATTGATGAGCTTTAGGCCCACCACGGGAACACACGTCTGCGCATGCCTGTGAGGGATTTTGTGGATTAGGGTAAGTGAGGTGGGAAGACCTACCCTAAATGTGGGTGGACACCATTCCCTGGGCTGCGGTTCCCAGGTTGTTGAATAAAAAGGAAAAAGTGAGCTGAGTACCAGCATGCATCGCTGTCTGCTTCCTGACTGGGGGCAGTGTGACCAGCTGCCTCATTTCCTACCACTTGACTTCTCTGCCACGATGGACCGTGCCCTTTGTGAGCGAAAGGAAGCCTTTCCGTCCTGGAGTTGCTTTCCTCGGGTATTTTGCGGCTGCAGCAAGACAAGCTAACGAGTGCAGGAGTCTTCCTGAAGCGCACTCCATTTCTTGAGCTGGAGCTGGCCAGGGTCTTCCCCCATCTTAGTCTCTTCCAGCACAGGGGGACAGGTGCCCAAATGCTGTGCCCAGCTTTCTATGTGGGTGCCGGGGATCCAAACTCAGGTCCTGCTTGCTGGATCAAGCACTCTACCAACTGCCACCTCCCCAGCCTCCGTTTGTCCTATTTTTACCTTCCAATTTCATCATGTAGTGTCTCTGCCCCCCTTATATTTCTACTGCTCCACAGAGAAAATTGTAAGCAAACACATTTAAAATTGAGGACTTCGTGGAGACTCTGAGGCCACACAGCTACATTTGAAGTCTGCCAGTTGGAGCACACACAGAAGAAATCTAGCCAGTCACGGTGGCCAGTTAAGATGGAAATGTTGAACTCCACGTGAACTTCCTGAACCGCCTTGTACTCAGGGAAACATCAGGTCACTTTGGAAAGCTGGTACATTTGACACGTCAAAGGCGAGGAGAGAACAGGGCATCGGAGAGGCAAAGGTATCCAAAGTCTCCAGATGCGAGAGGAAAAGGCAAATCACATCTCACGTAGCTAATGTATATCATCCAAACTAGACAGCATCTATTGAGTTCTAGGGGATATGCTGACACTGACCAGAAGCCCTGCACTAAGGATCATGAGCACTGGGGAAAGGGACATGCACTCCTAAGCACTGTCCTTCCCACCGCTGAGTACTGTAGCTCTAAATCAGTAAGAGTAAAGAAAAAAGCAAAACCCAATGCTATTTTTGTTCCTAACTTCTCAGTCATCATATTGAAAGAGAACATTGTTGAGCACTATCCATTAAACAGCTCTGAAAAACATGGCTGCTGCTGTCTCACAGGGCAGATGTGAGGCAGTTCGCCTGCAGAGGTATGATGCACATTGCCCTAACCCTGCAACACTATAGCATACACTGTAGGAGCATCACCGAGACTCTACTTTTCCAGCAGAGGGCCCAGAGGCTGGCACAGCACAGTACGGCTCGGTAAAGAAATGCACTCTTAGGATTTCCTCTTCAGTAGCCACACAGTTCAAAACTCAACAGTTAAAACTGTTATACTGTTAAACTGTTTTCTTTCTAGAGAAAGAAAAAGAAAGGAAAGAGAAATACAGAGGAAAAAAACTCCCCCTGGGGGCTGGAGATGGCGTAGTGGTTAACAGTACTCACTGCTCTTGTAGAGGACCTGAGTTCAATGCCTAGCAGCCATCTCAGGCAGCTCATGACTGCCTGTAATTTCAGCACCAAGAGATCTGACACCCTATTATGGCCTCTAATGGAACTCTAATGGGTTCCTATGGAGGCTGAAACATTCAATCATGTTGGGAAGCTGTTTAAACAGAAAGGTATGCAACTAAAAATAGCTACAGGAAGTCCCCGAAACTGATCAGAATCACTAGGTCCCTCCCTGCCAGAGTAAGCAATGCAATAAAAGCCAAGAGTCCCCTTCAGATGGGAGGAAGCTGAGCTGCCAAGTGGACTCAGGGAAGCTAAGATGTGAGGAAGATTCTTAGACCAGAGGAGCTTCCCGAAGAAGCAGGAACCAGCTGAGCTGCCTGGAAGAAGTTTAGACAAACGGAGGCACCTGAAAAGCTGAAAAGGACGCTCTTCAACCTGCTGCGCTGCCTGCAGGCTGTGCAGTGTGCTCCAGGTTCCCAGCTTTGTGAGCCATGATGGGGTGGGCTTTGGTGATGCCATTGTCTCTGAGTCACTTCTGCTCCTGTAAATAACCCTTCACCTGCACTCCTGTAAGCAACCCTGATAAAACCCACTGGTTCACCAGGTTGGACTTTGATGCTATAGGTATTGTGGGTTCCCTATGTATGGTAAGTAGATGTGTGTGCTGTGTCTCCCAGGGAAAAGCTTTGTCACACAACACAGGGGCATCCACTCTCATGTGCACAACTCCCATAAATACATAACTTTAAAAAAAAATCTAAAACACAAAACCAAACCATTAACTTTACAGCTATCAGATTCACACAGATGGTGGAGTGTGTGTGTATGTGTGTGTGTGTGGTTCAGCACAACAATGGCATTATTACCAACTCCATCATGATTGGATGGGGAGAACTCCAGAGAGCCGGTCACTTCCAGCCCTTCTTTTTAACCATAAGAAGTAAATCATGGGGCCTGGTATAAGGTAACCTTCCTGACTCTTCAAACATCCAGTACGGGGTGCTCCCTGAGCAGCTGGGAGCCCTGGTCAGTGGGTCACCCTTACCGGGGTGTGGGAGGTCAGCCGCCGATGGAAGCGAGACACTCTGCCGAACACCTCCTGACAGTAGCGGTGCAGCTCCTCCAGCTCATCTTCGATCAGCACGGCATCCAGGGGCTCACTCTTCTGAATGAGCTGCTCCCCGAACACGATGAGCTGGTCGATCTTGTTGGTATTTAGCGTGATTTCCTGTTGGAAGCCCTGTTCCCGAGAGAAGATGGGACTTTCAAGAGAGCCTCTCTCCTGGTGCGTCTAGTGTCTATCTCATATGACGGGATCTCAAGGGGAGAACAGCATTAGACGTCATTATGCTTTTGTCCCCTTCCCTTTCTGTTTTGTACCCGGTACCATAGCACCTGCTTTTAAGGAACTGACGGTGACAACTTAACTATTTAAAGTAATTATATACCCCTTTCAATTAAAAAAAATTCTAAATTTAACCCAGATGGATATTCATCATTATGGGTAGAGGGGAGGGAATTCAACTTCTTGACACGTGGTAGGAGCAGAATATTTCCCCACATGAAGCACTGCTGGGCTCTGCCTTGGTGGGCACAGTAGTAACAATAATTCGTGCCCACTGTGTTAAGGGGCAGTGGGTTTTCATTTGGTGATGCTTTCTAAGCAAGGAGAGAATGGCTGTGAGGGAAACTGTGGTATGGGCTGAACATGGTGGCACATGCCTGCAGTCTCATCACTGGGGGAGCTGAGGAAAGATGACTGCATGAGTTCAAGCCTGCCCTGGGCTACACAGCAATAGCCTGTCTTTAAACAAACACACACTTCCAAACTGACTGTAAACAGCATGAGGTGTCTGTTCTTGGCACCATGAGTGACACCTCACTAACCTACCAAGGACTCAAGTACTGGAGGAATGGCAACTGAGGAAGTTCAGTTCAGAACCTGAAATGAACATTCTCCTCAGCAGAAGTCCTTGACTTAAAGGCCCGGTGTCCCCGCCTAGAAGCAATATAAACACGCAGGTGGGATGTGGCCTGCAGAATTCTGGAACATTCTGAGCACCAGCTCAGATGTGCACCGGCCAGCATTCTCCTGCAGAGGTGCCTTTTCAGGAGACGCAGGGGAAGCTGCACTTACGTTCAGTTGGCGCATCTTGTCCTCGGCGTCACTCTCTGAGAAGTGCTCCACGTTGGTCAGCTGCAGGTCCATCTCGGTGAGCCATACCAGAATGCTCTCCCTGGTGCCCTCAAATTCTTCCCTTTGGTTGGTGAAGTACTATGAAGGAAGGAAGAAAAACCCTGTGTGCATGGCATAGTCATATTTGCTGAAAGGAAACCCCATCTCTGGGGTACCCAGAAGCCTCAGCACACTGCATCTAGAGCCTGGGGTCTTGCCTGGCTTGGTGGCACCCCCCCCCCCCAACACACACACACACAGACACACGCACGCACTCACACACACACACAGACACACGCACGCACTCACACACACACACACAGACACACGCACGCACGCACGCGCACACACACACACAGACACACGCACGCACGCACGCACACACGCACTCACACACACATACAGACACACGCACGCACGCACACACGCACGCGCACACACACACACACACACACACACACACACACACACACACACACACACACACACACACACACAGGCTCCCACCTCAGGGAATGTGAGAGGGCTTGGTAATGGGGAACTATTCTCTTAGGGCCTTTCAGGATTTTGAAATTTTAAGTTTTCCAGTCTAACTCAGTGACTCTTCCCATCCATGGAGGGATCCTTTGGTGGGTGGGTGGGTGGGGGAGTGTGCAAGTTGCCCGGTGGCTTTCCCACGAGAGAAGAGTGAGCAGTTCAACATAGGCAGGTGCTCATCTAGCCGGGAATGGTGGTACACTCTTGTAATTCTAGCAGCCAAGAGGCTGAGGCAGAAGGATTATGAGTACTAGGCCAGTCTGGACTACATGGTGAGGCTTTGTCTTTTAACACACAGACACACACGCACGCACGCACGCACGCACGCACGCACACATGAACGAGAGAGAGAGAGAGAGAAGAGAGAGAGAGAGAGAGAGAGAGAGAGAGAGAGAGAGAGAGAGAGACTTAAGCAGCTTAGGTCTGACTGACCATTTACACTTCTGTAATTCTGAACATGTAAAACAGATTCAGTCTCTCCAATGAAAGAGACCTCCCAGGTTATTACATCATACGAGGACAGGCAGCTATTTCCAGACAAATGTGACATTTCGGGCCAAGTAAAGGTTTAGACTAACAACAGCCAAACTAGCAAGAAATAGATTAATGCAAAGGAATTGCCTAGATTATTAAGACAGCCTGCCAATGACCTTCTAAGAGAGTTATAAAAATAATAAAAAAATAAAAAAGCCTAGGCTCTCATTTTCCTAGACTGCTTTGAGGTTAATCAGTGTACCCCCGGACAGTCGCTGAGGGGGTACAGACACTCTGTGTTGTATCCATATTTCCGATGCAGGACTGATAAAAACAGATAGATAAAACAAGGCTCTTGCAGAGGTGCATGTGTGCTTTCCCTGACACAGGAAAGCAGTCCCCAAGACTCATGTGCCAACACCCATACCACCAGTTCAGCCATTGTTAAGAGAGATGTGCTTTGGTCACACAGATTACACAAGCAGGCTCTGCCCGAGAAGCCGGCAGCCACGGACCCCTTTGTGTGGGAAGAATGTTAAGATAACTTAGGCTTGCAGTGAAATCTACCTGCTGCTGTGTTGCTGGCCTGCCACGGCCTATCACACATCACTTCTCCCTGCATATCTACCAGCAGCGCCCCGGAGCAATAGAGAGGTTACCCTGAGTCGTCGTAGAATGGCTGTGACCCGCTTCTGCAGGTTGTCCCAACGCTGGTTGCCCTCGTGTACCATCTGCTTCAGTTTGCTGGCTGTGTCGGTGCGGTTCTCCCTAGCCAGGCGCCGGTACTGTTTGTTGATGAGCTCCAGCTGCGTCAGTCTTTCATGAATCTGCCGCTGAAAGGCCTGTGGCACAACGTGGAGGTCAGTGCCCGACAGGCAAAGGGCTGGGAACCCGCTCTGCCAACCCCAAGTGGCTTGCTTTGCATGGCTGCTGCCCTGGCAGCAAAACACTACATTGCAGGTTTGTGAGGTCGGCAAAGCACGGGGCACTGGCGTACATGGACATTTCCATCAAAGCTGACCTAGCAGCTGGTGGCAGGCAGAGGGCTGTGACAGTGATGGGAACATCTGGCCACCCCATCTGGCCACCCAAAGCCACGTAGCAGCTTCTGAGGTGCAGCAGGCTTGGCTCGCTGTGGGAGAACAGGGCGGGGAAAGGCTCACCTCAAACCTCTTCAGCTCCTCTTTGGCATTTGTGTACAACACCTCGGAGGAATTTGGGCAGGCCGCTGTCCGCTCGGCAGACTTGAGCCAGTCCTCGAAGCGGGAATAGTCATCTAAAAACTTCTGCCACAGCCGCCAGGTCTCCTCAATTCTGAGGGGAGGAGTAGAGGACAGGAGGTTAGTCAGCAAACTGCCCATGTCCACTCAGCATGGTCTACCTGTTTTGGAGTGTCCCAATTTCTTACTTGAACTGTTTAGGGAGATGCTCCACCACCCCTTTCTAGGAAATAGCTAAGGATGTTTGCTCTCAGTCTAAAACGCAATTCTCCTGAGGGACCCAGGCACCTCAGAAACCCTAATGCCATGGATCAGGCAAGAGTTGGGGCTGCCTGCCCTGTTCTGTGGCTGGAGAAAGGCAGTGCTCCTGATTAGTTTTGTTTTCAGTGACTTCCTTGCTCACCTTACAAGACTTTCTCTAGTCAATTCTTGGCTTGCCTTCCGTCCTTCCGTCCTTCCTTCTCTCCCTCCCTTCCTTCCCTCTCTCCCCCCCTCCTTCTCTCTCTCTCTTCTTCCTTCCCTTCCTTTCTTTTCACAGGTTTCTTGTAGCCCAGCCAGGCTGGCCCTGAACTTTCCATCTTTCTGCCTCCACCTCTTAATGGCTGCAATGACAGGCATGTACCACCATTCCCTGTTTATGCTGTTTTGGGGATTGAACTTGGGACCTCATCCATGCTGGGCAAATACTCTACTGACTGGGCTATTTCTTGGTGTATTTCTAAGGCGTAGAACAGGGCGTAGTTCCTGTGGCTGTGGGGTGAAAGGCTGGCTATGGTTACAGCATTCAAGTCCAACCGGCTGCTTACTTCATTCGCCGCTCCATGGACATGGCACAAATGTTCCTCCAGCGCCTGTCCAGGCTTCTGGTGGTCTGCTGGATGGAGTCGCACTCCGTTTCGTTGGCACAGGCGTCAGAGTCATGCAATAGGACATCGCAGATATTGAACACTGACTCTACCCCTGCACTGTGTTGTTCGATATCTCGCTGCAGATCCTACAATTACAAGGCAGCACAAAAGCACTTGAGATGATGGTAGTGAAGACTGGCACCAAAGGGTCCCTTTCCATCCTTCCTGTCCCCACTCCCTAGCCAGGGGACCACAGGGGTCTCGGGGTTCAGACAGGATGCGCTTGTTGTCTTCATGTGGCCCTGTGCTGAGGACATCTGGCCAACCTACGTATTGGCAACTGTCAGCACCAATATACTGTACTGGGAAGGGTGGGGTACCCACCACACACTGACAGACGGTACTGCTGGCTCTGAGATGCGACTGTCCGGCAGCTTTGGGTATATATACATGGGGCTTAATCCAAACCACCCAAGTCCAGGTGAACCCAGTAAACACTCGATTTGGGGCAGGTGTTCTTAGGAAAACAGTCTGGTTAGCGGGAACTCAAACCAAAGCAACAGACTTTTGACCTTTGATGGGTCACACATCTCTCAGATCTATAAAGGTTTTTATGCTGACCCTACACACATCCCAGCAGCTAGAGGCACAGGAGTGGACGGCCTCGTCAGGAGCCCATCTGAGTGAGGACTTCATGGATCCCAGGGGACAATGTTGAGACTTCTAACCCTTGGGGTACAGCTGAGGCTGTGGCGGGGAAAGAGGAATCCCTCTGAGTCTTGTCCCATGATACCAATAGTCACGTTACTTCCTTGATTAGGTAAAAAGAATACATATAAAGAGATAGTTCATGGCTATAAGGAAAAGGTGGGTCATCAGTTTCTGCTCTCTGCCCTTTTAAAAAAAGTATAGCCCAAGATTGCCTTGAACTTCTGACCCTTCCCTCTCTAGCCCAACCCCCACCCAGGCCAAACGCTATGAGGATAGATGTGTGCCAACATGCCTAGTCTGGGAAATGTCCTTAAAAACAAACATGGCTTTTCCATCATCAAGGGACTGAGAGAATCGGCCCTATGTACTGTGGATGTGGGTGGGCTGTGTGTTGAGAATCAGTAGAGAACTCTTCCCCATCTTCTAGATTCGGTGACAAATGATGCTACATGGCACCATCAATCCTGGTATCCAAATTATACCTCGAAGTAGTAAAGACAATATTTGATTCTATTTTAGTTGTTTCATCAATATGTCTGTTTCTGAAAATGTGTATTTTAATGAGCCATTGTTAATTACACTAAGGCTCTAAGTCAGGCCAGAAGAGTATCATTTTGTAATGAGTGGCAAACCACTCACAGAAAGGCAGCTAAGGGTCATTCCAGGTCACTTGGGTATTACTGCTGTAGGACTACTGGATGGCTGAGAATTTCCTTACATCTCTTCTGATAAACTAAGCCTGGGCATCCTGTGTTCTGGTAACAATGAGAATAAATGCTAGCACACACCTCAGTTCTCAACCAGGCAGTCCCTAGCGCAGATCCAGAGGGAAGACACTGTATGTTTATGCAGAAATACGCTTCTGCCGGTCCTATGAGGTGAGATGTGCAGGTGGAATTCTTAAGCTCTGCAGCCAGGAAGAAGGTCTGAAATACTGCAGTGGCAGGAGATGCTGCAAGGTCAGTACCAAGGCTGGCTTTTCAGTGATTGCATTTAAGTAGAACTGTAGTTTTAAGAATTCTTACTGGCTTACAGGATGGTCTCTGGCTCTTCAGAAACTTACTGGCATTGATAAATGTTCTTTTTAGCAACGAAAGCAATGAATCAGCACCTCCGAGAGTGTACTGAATGAGCATAGGTACACTTTTAATAGGAAAAATGGCCAGGATGTCACCTGGTTCTAGTTAGCTAGGATAGTTTGGAAAGGTGCAGAGAAATTCTAGCCCTGAGATAAACATGAATGCCATGTACTTTAAGAGTCGTTTCAATGGTCTTACATTATCATTAATTTTAATATATAATTAAATTTTTTTTATGTATATGTGTGTTTTGCCTACATGTCCCATGTATGTGTGCCTGATGCCTACAGTAGCCAGAAGAGGGAGCTGGATCCCCTGAACTGGAGTTACAGCTTGTCATATGCCACATTGTGTGTGCTGGGAATGGGACTTGGGTCCTCTGGAAGAGCAGCCAGTGGTCTTAACAACTGAGCTACCTCTCCAACCCCTATCTTACATTACTGATCCAGCTTGTGCTGAATAAAATGACTAAAGAAAACAGAATATGTAGGGCAAGTGGTAGGAAGACATGAGTTCTGAAATAATTTATAAAAGACCATTTTAAAAGGCCCAAGATTTTTTAACAATAACCTCCATCTAAAGATTCCATATCTTCTTTGAAACACCACAGAATAGCTGAGTGATGGATGATATAGTATGAACTAGTTAAAATGCGATCCATGTAAGTGCCGGACCAGTGACATTTAACCACGACAACAATAATCCTGTCGCTAATGCCTACCAGGGCACAAGTCTGAAAAGGAATTACATTTCAGAAACTGTCCAAATTCTGAAAAGAGGCATAAACACACATGAAAGCATTTCCTCATCGAGTCTGGAAAGGGGCTTTCGTCCCACCCGATCAGGGAAGCCGGGGCTCTGAATCTGAGAAAAGAGCTAAGGAAGAAGGAAGAAGAAGCAGATATTAAGAAGAGGCGAAAGTAAAACCGAGAGGAGAATGTTGGCAGAAAGAATGGGGATAAAAAGAGCCAGGAATAGGATGGAGGGAAATCCCCAGGCAGAACCCTCTAAGGAGAGGCTTCAGGGACACACTGCCAGGGAGCAAGTTGAGCTAGTGATGGTGAAGCTTTGGGAGCCTGGAATGACGCAGAGAGAAGGAGGCTATTTGTAGTCAAAGAATGAAAGGTAATCAAGCATCCCCTAAGCCATCAAGGAACACCCCATATGGAACCAGGAAGCCACACAACAAAACAAAACAACCCAGGAGACAAGGGCTGGGGCCTCAATGAAAGTGGTCCATGACCACTGGGATTTCCTTTTGAAGTAGTTTAACCTTAGAGCCGATCATTAAGAGGAGTGCACGAAAGGACTCAAGAGGGACTAACCCAGTGGTTCTCACCCTTCCCAATGCCGTGACTCTTTAACACAGTTCCTCATGTGGTGGTGATCCCCAACCATGAAATTATTTTGTTGCTAATAAATAACCACAATTTTGCTACTGTTATGAATCGTAATGTAAATATCTGATATGCAAGATATCTGATATGTGACTCCCAAATGGGTGGAGGCCTACAGGCTGAGAGCTGCTGGCCCTAACCCTTCCTTTGCCAGCTCTCCAAGTACAGAGGAATAGCAGGGGTTGTAACAACTTTAGGAGCTAAGGACTTTCGAGAAGGCAGTATTAAGTGATCTCAACTTGTTAGGTCTTATCTTTAGAAGCAGCCAAACAATTTATGCTACTTAATTGGATGAAAACATAAGCAAAGTTTCAAGAAATGGCCTATCCACAGTACTGTCTCCAGTGTTTCTGGCCGTAGTGTAATAGACACAGGGCAACCACTAACAATTTCCTCAGTGCATCTGAAGTAGGTGGAATGAAACCTTTTCTGCCCTCAAGATGTCCAAATCCTGTCCCAGAACCTGGAACTGCATTCGGTTACAAAGCATGGTGGTCTGAATGACAATGCTCCCCATAGGCTCATATATTTAAATTCTTAGTCACCAGGGAGTGCACTATTTGAAAGGATTAGAAGGATTAGGCGATACTACCTCATTGGAGGAAGTGTGTCACTGAATGGGCTTTAGGTTTCAAAAGTTCATGCCAGGCCCAATCAATCTCTCTCTCTCTCTCTCTCTCTCTCTCTCTCTCTCTCTCTCTCTCTCTCTCTCTCTCTCTCTCCTCCCTCCCTCCCTCCCTCCCTATGAATTAGGATGTAACTTTCAGTACATATCCAGCACTACAACTTCCTGCTGCCATGTTCTTTGCTCAATGGTAATGGACTGAATCTATGAAAGTGTAAGCCAGACCCCAATTAAATGCTTTTTTAAAATAAGAGTTGTCTTGGCTCATGGTGTCTCTTCACAGCAATAGAACAGTGACTAAGACACATGGTAAAGGAGAATTAAATTAGTCAATCACGTGATCTTAGAGTATCAACATTCTCCTGATAATCTGGGTGAGCTCCATGTAATACCCACTTAAAAACTGGAAGGGTTAGTGAAAGGGCAAATATTTGCTCTATTTAAGGTAGCAAAAAAAAAAAAAAAGTTACTTTGAAACAAATAAAAGGCTGGGTGGTGGCAGGGCCCGCCTTTAAGCCCAGCACTTGGGAGGCAGAGGCAGGCAGATCTCCAAGTTTGAGGACTGGTCAACGTAGTGAGTTCCAGGACAGCCAGGGTTACACAGAGAAACCCTGTCTTGAAAAACAAAAATAAACAACAAAATTTTAAGACAATAAAAGATAGACCTGACTCAAGACAACTAAAGGGCATCTTCTGAGAAAGGGATGGTGGCACACCTTAAATCTCAGCCCACAGAGAGACCAGAAGCTCAAGGTTACCCTCAGCTATATAGCTAGTTTGAGCAAAGTCTGGGTAACATGAGCTATTGTCATACATACACAAAACTGGGGTGTTCCCTTCTGGTCTTGATTGAGAACTTGCCTAGCATATGAAAGGCACTGGTTGAATCCCAGGAGAGAAGGGTTAGAGAGGGTGTGTGGGCATTGTATCCAGGTATGATGGTGCATGGTTTTAGTTATGGTAGTTGGTAGGTATCCTTGTTTCTTTTGTTAGGATGGAAAAATATAGCCTAATTTTCCAGTGACCCCAGGAAGCTGGGAGTCTTAAATCCCAAGCTGACGGTCACCTACTTTAATGTTTACGGCAGCCTGTGAGTGAATGAACACCCAGAAGCCTATGCGAAAGCAGACTTCCTGGGCTAAGAATGGGCTTGGATACTTTAAATTAATTGGTCCGCACTGGATGCTACGAGGTGATTGGTTCACGGTGCGCGGGCTTTGCTGTAACCTTATAAAAGCTGTCTCAATTCTGTGCCAGAGGTCGCTCAGCCCTCTATCCTGCATGGCGTATGGCTAACGGCCCCAGTATACTGGAATATAAAGGACCTTATGCGTTTGCATCAAGACCGCTTCTCGTGAGTGATTTGGGGGGGGCACCTTTCCTGAGTGGGAGCGCGAGGGACTACGCTCTCACGGGTCTTACACTTTCTCTGTTGCTGTGATAAAACACTGACCAAAGGCAACTTGGGAGGAAAAGGCTTATTATTTGGAATACAGGGTATAGTACATGTTTGACAGAAGTCAAAGCGGGAACTCAAGGCAGGCACTGAAGTAGACCCTGGAGGAAGGCTGCTTACCATCTCCTTCCCCTAGCTTGCTTGGTTACCTTTCTTATATAGCCCAGGCCAATTTGCCTAGGGATGGTACTGCCCACAGTAGGCTGGGCCCTACTACATCAATTAGCAATTGAGAAAATGTCTCAGGACTAGGTGTGAGGATGTACACTCCCAATTCTATTACTCAGGAGGCAGAGGCAGGTGGAGCTCTGAAGTTTGAGGCTACCTTGATTTCCATAGTCAGTTCAAGGCCAGTCAGGGCTACATAATTAGATGGGGGGAGGGGGCAGAGACCACTCTGTGGAGGCGGTTCCTCAATGGCAGCTCTCTCTTCACAGGCCTATAGGTCTATCAAGCTCATAACAATATGATAAAGCTGAAGGCCAAAGAGTTTGAAGTCCGTCTGGGTTACATAGCAAGACACAGACTACCTCAGTCCCAAAAGAAATTGTACCCTTAAATCGCTGCCTTTCAAAGTTATGTTAAACACAACAAAGACGAAAATAAAAACCCATAATTAAGCATCATAATTAAGGTCTGCATCTTCAGCATCATTTGAACTATTTCACAAAGAGCTCTGTGAAGGGAACGGAGGCATTCAGAGACCAATGCCTCACACATAGGGTAGAGACACAGGCAGGTAGAAGAACAGGTGAGGACAGGCCTGCCCTTGGCATGGCATGGTGCCACCTTTCCTCCCAGCACCTCTTCCTGTCACTCACCTGTTGCTCAGCAAGCCTCTTCTGGATTTCCTGGTCATCGCAGACATCGTAAACAACAGGCTTGGAGAGCTCAGACTCGATCCGCGCCAACCAGGTGCGAAGGTTGCTCATGTTTTTGTCTAACTGCTGAATGAAAGCAAACGTCTCCTTCAGCTTCTTCACCCTAAAATGCAACGGGAGAGAGGGCCAGTTATCAGCAGTGGCATCTGTACCGCTTTGGTTTCCTATCAGGAACAACCCCCACGTCCTCAGGTATGTGAGATCACAGAGCCGGCGACTCTGCAGCACTGTGGGTCTGGATGACTTTTCACAGGGAGCAGTCTAGCCAGGAGTCCTGCCAAACCCACATGGACTCCTCCTGATACACTGACCACTTCCTGAGGTTCCAGACCGGAGAGAAGATGTCATTTTACTCCCTCCCAAACACCTATTCCGAATACTTCACTCCAGTTCCTGTCATCAGTCTGCCTGGGAAAACAGCAGTCAGTGGCCCTCCTGGGCAAGAACACATGGCAACCTATCACTTCAATGTGAGGGTTGGTGCGCCACTAAGACTGCCTCCTGGGCTTGTTATGAGGCATCTCTGGGTCAGAAAGGGAGAGGCCACTTAGGCACAGATCTACTTGCCACCTACCTCTCTGGCAACCAGCCTCAATCTCCTTCCAGCATGGACTCACCATGCAACAGGTTTGAGAGAACACATGTAGCTTACACACACTGGAGCTTCTAGTTAACACACAAGGCAAAGAGCTACGTAAGCAAAAACCATCTTTGTTGGCCCGAGGCAGGGTCTCACTAAGTAGCTCACACTGGCCTGAAACTCACAGATCCTCCTGCCTCTGCCTCCTGAATGCTGGGATTATAGGTGCGTGCCACCTCGCCTGGCTAGCCACCACGCTTCACACAGAGACAGAAATGAAATGCTTCAATCAGCTGCTTTTATGAAAGCCCTACAATGGAATGAGTGAGCGCTTACACTGTTGATCTGGGGGATTTGGGTTAATCCCAGAGATTTGACGTAATGGTTTACAGTTCAAAGTCCCGACTTACCAATCCTCAGGTCGGAAGATGCCGCCAAAGCTGCATCCCCTGCTGACGGCAATGGAAAGAGAAACTGCGATGCTGACCTCAACTCACAGGAAACACACTGCCTGCCGCACCACAACCCTTACTTAACCGAACAACTTCCTTTTGGCCTCTGTGCCCTCCTACCCACCTTCGCTTCCATTTCAGAAGATAAGTCCTGATTCATGCCTGGAATCTTTCAGCAGTCCATTCTCTACCTTGACAAACCAGTTTAATCTCATAAGCGGTTTAACACCTCAATCAGTTTGAATGGCCTCTTGGCCTCTCACCAAAAGCCAATCCTTTTTTCTTGAGGAACTGCTTCTTCCCTACTCCACCCCAGCCCTGCCCCCATGTTCCTGGAGCACCAGGGCAAGCAGACACTACCATGAGAGACACCCTGCACTCTCAGGAGAGAGAGACAGTACCTCTCATGTGGCTGAGGACAGGGCTGTCAACGAATATTTGTTCCACGAATAAACATGCACAGTCACTTCCCCATAGGCTGTTTTATTTTCAGATAGGGCCTTTTGTAGCTCAGGCTTTCTCTGTTGCCAAGGATGATCTTGAATTTCTGGTCCTTCTGCCTCCACTTTTGTAGTGGTTGGATTATATCCACATAGGGCCAAACTGGTTTATATCGTGCTGGGGATGATTCCAGGGCTTAGTGCATGCTGGGTAAACACTCCTCCAGGCTATGGTTTAAGTGGATCAAAGAGTCAGTGTCATCAACCAAGGCAATCCTGGGGACTGCCTTTGGATTTTAGTCCTGTTAGCAGAACTTGTATGGTTTTGGGAGAATCCTTTTACCCCAACTCTTCTACTTCAAGCCTCTGAGGTTTCCCAAACCTCAGTGATAAGGATAAGATCAGAGCACTTGAGTCAAGTCAACCAGGTCTGTTAAAGTCCTACCCAACCACCATCTACCATTTACAAGCTCTACACCCCTGCAAGATTCTTGACTCAGACTCCAAGTGTCCTTATTATTGAGCATCTTGCAGGTGATGTGGGATCAAGGCGAAAGATAGTCATTGGAATATAATAAATGTTCTTCAGTGTAACTCTTATGATGTTGACCGGGACATGGGGTGCTGTAACACTGTATCCAGCTAGCACTGGACTTTGCTACATTCTCTCCCAAGTGTTTCATTCTCAGTGGCTCCATGAGGTGGGGAGGCCTGAAGGCAGACCGTGCAGTCTGTATGGTCCTTAGGTTTGAGTTCTGGTTTTCATTAATCTCACTTGTAAAGTGGGGCTACCAGTGACACCTTCCTTCACTGGGTTGGCTGGGAAGAAGGCAGGAGATGTGCTAAAGGATATTTGGGACAATCTTTGATCAGGACAAGTGGCCAGGAATCATGGCATGATCAGTTTCAAGGAGGTACATTTTCCAAATTGCACTCTCGCAGCAGACAAAGTCTCCTTCAAAGCCCTGAGATGATTTATTAAAAAGGAAGTAACTGAATCCAGGCTAGGCCTGGATACAGCTGTAACCTAGATCCTGCCTTCATTTCCATGGCTTATCGCTGTGCCCTTCTTACTTCATCTTACTATACTGACTATGCAAGGACCAGAAGCTATCCACACAGCTATGACGGGCTGCACTCCTAAAAACCTCTGGCTGGAGAAGAGCCTGCCTGGCCATGAGAACTCCCTGTGGGTAGGGACCAGCGTTCAGACTCAGTGATTGTCCTACGGCCCCCTACTTGCCTTTCCCCTCTTCCCAGGCTGGCAGCTCACTATGCTTCCATCCAACACCTAATCCAAAACCATTATGAGAATAACAGCAGGGTTCTTCTTTCTTTCTTTCTTTCTTTCTTTCTTTCTTTCTTTCTTTCTTCCTTCCTTCCTTCCTTTCTTTCTTCCTTTCTTTCTCATTTTAACAAAGAGAGGACTGGGAAGACCACTTCCTATATGAAGGGAGCCAATACACAATGGCCTAGGCATGGCCATATTTACTTTTGTCAACCAGAGGTCAGGGATGTTACAATTCCTGGAGAAGGAGAGGAATAATTTGCTTGACTCTCCTAGAATTGTGGTATTCAAAATTAAGGGCTTAAGGCAGACTAATGGAGAATTGAAATGAAAATGGACAGAACATCTCTAATCTAAAAACCGTAACCTGTAATGCTCAAAAGTCCATTACCAGTGAACAATCCCACATCAGACTTTATAGGTTGGCTACAGTCAAAGCAGTTGCACTAAAGACATACAGAATTACTTTAAAGCTATGTGCATGAGAAATACCAGTGAATTCCAAAGATAATCTCATTAGAAATATGCAAATATTCCAAAATAGAAAAACAAACAAACAAAACCCTCAAAGTATATTCTTGAGCATTTGAGGTAAAGGGACACTTAGCTGTGTAACCTGTTCCTTTAAAATATCTACATTGAATGTACTTTGTAACTCATAAATAAGCCATAGTACCTGCTAACATATGTCAGGTCTGCTGTGTCTCACATGCTAGCAACTAATTTTTTCCTCCTAGGGATGCTGACAAGTGCTATCAACATGACCATCCCTATTGGAAAGTTGAGGAAAAGAAGGCACATGGGTTAAATAACCAGCCCCAGTCACATGGGCCATTAAAGAGCAGGGGCATGATTCTAACCTCTGGCAGTCTGGCCCCTGTGGCTAGTCACATACCTTGCACATAGAGATGTGCATACACTGAGGGTAAAAGATAGGTTCTGCTGATATCAAGGAATATAATTCAGATCCAGGATATGTTGGCAGAGCCACACATGCTGGTGTGGCTTATGGCTTGTAGCCAGTGCATGGGAAAAGGCTGGAAGTCACAGATACACTGCCCATGTTTCCCTTTCATGGCTTTCTTTCAATATACATTTAAACATTTGCTTTTGTTTTGGATCCTATATACACTGTGAGGACTCAATGGTAACTGGAAATCTTAAGTCCCACAGAGCTGATGTCACTTAGATGTCGCGGCACAGTATCAGAAGCCCTCAGAAATCCCTACTGGGTGAGGAAGCAACAGTCAACAGTTTGTCTTTTCCATCAAAATGATGGCACTGCCTTGTTTTAAAGACCAGAGGGTACCAGAACACTTTGCCCTCAAAGCAACTCACTGAATGAAACACATTGATAACAAGTATACTTAGGGCCAAGTAGAAGAAGGGAAGGGAGGGAGGGGGAGAGAAAGGGAGGAGAGAGAGAGAGAGAGAGAGAGAGAGAGAGAGAGAGAGAGAGAGAGAGAGAGAGGGAGGGAGGGAGGGAGGGAGGGAGGGAGAGGGAGGGAGGGAGGGAGAGGGAGGGAGGGAGGGAGGGAGGGAGGGAGGGAGAGAGGGAGGGAGGGAGGGAGGGAGGGAGGGAGAGAGGGAGGGAGGGAGGGAGAGGGAGGGAGGGAGGGGAGAGGGAGGGAGGGAGAGGGGGGAGAGAGGCACGTGTCTCTTGCTAACCCTGAGGGCTGACATTTGTTACCATGGCCCTTGAAACAATAAGCTGTCCACTTAACATCAGGAAACAAGGAAATCAGAGACCAGTCTGTCCACAGGATGCTGTGTGACACCAACCCCCTAGGCAGTCCATGTGGCTCTCACTTCTGCACTTGCCCATATTTATACAGGTAATATTTCTTACGTGTTATCTCTGAACATAGGGCACACAGCCAGGAGAAAAGAAACAGGCTTTCCAGAGCTGAATTCTAGGATTGATGACCAAAACAGTATTTAGGTTTAAAGGAGAAGCCATCTATGCCAAAAGACATTTTTCTATGAAACCAAACAAAGTTAGAATTATGCCTAGGAATAGCTGTAGAATAGAAGAGTTCTACTCCAGGAATTATGGGTAGAGATTCAGGACATGATCAAGGTGAATAAAGTTTGTCTTTCATCTTAACTGGAAATGGCTCAGAAACACAGCTCTCCTTCCAGAACCGTCAAAATGAAGGTGAGTCAGTAATCAGTACATATAGCAGGCAGAAGTCTTGCTACGTGTACACGAGGCTTTAAATATCAAATGCATACTTATCCGGAATAATTCATATTCATGCACACGGAATAATATACCTTTGAGCCCTGCTCTCATGGTAAGCTTCATGCAGTTAGATTATAAAGGCTCAGGTCAGGGTAAGTTAGGCTGTGCCTGTGTCAATGTGGACAATGTCACAGAATTTAGTAAGGGGAACTGGAATGACCAAAACTCCATAAATCTGGACTGAAACCTATGGTCATCTGTTAGATGATAAACACACTGTACCAAGCCTGCACAATTTTATCCTTTTGCATGGTGAACTAGATATCTTCATAGTAAAATTATTAATTTCCATATCCTGATTTGAGGGCACAGACAGTACAATACATTTTAGAGCCAACTGCTGCTTTGGAGAATTTTTGATGCTGGGTATTTCTATTTTCTACACAGCACAAATGCATTTCTGCCGGCTTGTCAGAGGCAGACTGCAGCCACCACAAGCATGCTGAGAACCCATCCCCCGAATGGCTGAGTGCACACACTCCCGCAGCCACCATCTCATGGGTGATCTCCATTGTAACTAAAACAGAAAGACACAGAGAGCAGCGGCTGCCTGGGTGCAGCTGAAATGGTACTTACTGTTGATGAGAAAAAACCATTCCTTAGGTTTCAGCTGGCGCTCCAAGTTCCCGGCTGCACCTCTACCTCCTGGCCAGACAGCCCCTCCCCCTGCCCAATGAAGCCTGCCCTCTTCATTCACTGGCTCAGCATCTTCCAACCAGGCCCTCCCCAAGGCTTCTCATCGGAGGCACCAGCGCCGGCTGGCTCACCGGCACAGGGCGATGCTGGCTGGAAGGAAGACACCTTTTCTATGCTCTGCAATTTTTAATCTGTTTCCCTGCTTGCAATAAAGAAAATGTCTCTCTCCAGCTCTCCTCACACACACAGCCTTTGTTCTGATGCTACAGGATTGCAAGGCTGAGAGGAGAAAGTCCCAGCGTTATCTTGGCACCGCGATTTGTATGAAGTGCTATAAAGCCAGGGAGGAAACATTTAGATTGGGAACATGGGGGGAAAGAGATTTTTGGCCTATAATTTTTCTGTGTCCCGTTGACCAGCAACAGTATAACCTGAAGCCCCAGCCATGCAAGGGTGCCTTCCTGGGGCCCTGAAGAAGAGTTTCCCTCAGGAGTTTTCCTCTTGCCTTAGATCTGTTGTCCTGCCTGAGGAGGCCAGAGTTCATTTTCTCTGTTCCACTGACTACTGCATAAGGGACTCCGCCTTGCAGTACTAATGGACCTCAAGATAGAGGAAGAGATTTGAGCTTCTTCCTGGGTTTTTCAAAAATGTAGGAACATGGAAATCTTTCTTTCTCCCAAGGCAATGGATCAGGCTTTCTTCTTTCCCTATTTTGAGACTTGATCTCCTGTCCCTTCCTATAACCCACCTCTTCTTTCCTTTCTTTCTTTCTTTTCTTTCTTTCTTTCTTTCTTTCTTTCTTTCTTTCTTTCTTTCTTTCTTTCTTTCTTTCTTTTTACATTTGGATCCCAGTTCCCTCTCCCTCCCTCTCCCCCACCTTCCCTCCCATGCCCCCCCCACCTTCCCATACCATCCTCCCCCTCCTACTCCACAGCGAGGGTGATGCCTTCCAGGAGGGATCAACAAAATCTGTCAAGTCATTTGGAGTAGGGACTACTCCTCCCTCCTGCCTCTAGGTTAGGGGAGTATCCCTCCATGGGGGATGTGCTCCCAAAGTCCTTTCATGCACCAGGGATATAACCTGGTCCCACTGTCAGAGGTCCCTTAGACTGCCCAGGCCTTCTAACTGAGACCCATGTTCAGGGGGTCTGAGTAGGTACAACCCACCTCTTAAGCCGTTACTCTATCCCCAACTTGGAGAGCAAGCCTCCTCTACCAGTGGAACAACGTGTGCAGGCTTGGCAACATTTCTCCTAAATGTAGCACCTGTTTTGTTCACTCCCACATGCTGGGCTGGTCCTGTGACCTTCTGCATACAGGACAAGGAGGCTCACTCCCTGACCTCACACATCAGGGCCAGTTGCTTCCCATCTGCTGATGGCTGCTCTCCCCTTGGGGAGGCCCTTGACTCCCAGGAAGACATTTCTGCAGGGTGTGTAAAAACAGTCATGTGCTCCAGGGGTAGAATGGTTGGGCCAAAGGTAAGGAAAATGTAAATGTGAAAGCCAACCTCCAGCTGGCCCCTCCTCCAGGCCCAGCAACCTCCAGGCACCTGGGGTGACTAAAGTAAGTGGGCTTCCTGACTGGCAGCATTGTTTGGCTTTTCACAGTGACCTTGAGAAAATACAGATAGGAGACCCATGAAAAATGTGAGCCCACTCTACAAGGCACGGAAAGTAATTGTAGCCCATGATTACCAGGGTAATAACTGTTGAGTTTAAGTGACAACATTTTACTTGCTATTTGTATAAACTTATAGGCTTTTCACGACGGTAGGGGAAATGTGAGAAGTATGTCTAATTTCTTTCAGTTTTTTTTTTTCATGGACTTGATATTTCTGAAAACAAAAGAGCCACCTAATGTCCATGGGGAAGGACTAGTCTTTTGTTTACATGCTGCTGAAGTCTCTCCTTCATACTCTAGTGTAAGAGTACCAAGCCATTCATGATGATGCCATCAAGGAGGCATTTGAGATAATAGTTATCAACAATTTCCTGAGAAACTGCAGATCAACAGAATGGAAATGATCTCTAATGATCCTCACACAAGGGGTACTGACCGTGAAGACCTCAATGGGAGTTCTTCCAGGTACTCGAAATTCTCATCAGTTCAGTCACCCACATCACTAGACATAGTCTTTAAAAATGGTCCTACCCTAGGGCTGAGGAGGTGGCTCAGTAAGCATGTGTCACACAGACATAAACACCTGTGTTCAGATCCCCAGCAGCTATATAAACGCTAACCGTGGTGGTATACACACTTGTAACCCTAGCTCAGGGATGGGAGGTGTACAGGAGACAAGAAGACAGGTGCATTGCAAGATCTCATTGGCCAGCCATCTAGCCAATCCATGAACTTGGGGCTGTGAGATGCCATGGAGGCAGATGTGTGTTGGATGGGTGCTAGATTGTCCTGGCACTCTCTCATCTGTATCTCATTCCTCACAGATGTCCTCCTGCTAGGGAGGCAGGAAGCAGGGGTTGTGCATGGTTTCTCAGCATGGGGACTGAGGCCCAGGATTCATTCTTAATTCTGATTGACTTCACTCCACTGCTCATGTGTTTCTCTAACAGTGTTCCCATCAAGAGCACCACATCTGGAAACATGTCAGGAATGAAGGCTTGGCCTCACCTGAACCTGTGGATGGAGCAGCTATAGACATGCATGGGTCACTGAGGCAGGTTATGATACAAATTGAAGCTTGAGAACCACTGTCTTCCAGTAGACAGTACCTGACAATAAGTTCTCGGTCTCAGAGAAATTATAATGGTGCCTTGGAAAGCCAGCATCCCACCGGAGTCGGACATGCCTTTAAGATATATTGTGCAGTGAGACAGGCTTTGGCTCCTGTTCCTGCCCTGAGTAGACGTCATTTCCCTTCTCTGAGTGGCAGTTTCCTCTCTGCGAATGAAGGCTTTGGCTGACCTTGCAGTGTTGTCTCAAGAGCCAAAACAGCAGATGTGAGGAGGCTGGGTCTGCTCCCCCCCCCCCCCACTCCGGCCAGAAGCCTAGTTGTCTGAAATGAGCAGATGTAATGTAGCTTTAAGAAACTTGTTGTCATATGGTACTAATTATTTTGAGATTTGTTGAGAATAAAACTACAGTACTAGATTTCTTGGGGTGGGGGTGTCTTTTCTTTTTAATCAGTGAATGAGACCTGCTTTAGTGGGTTTTAGAGTACTGAAAGCTCTGCCAGGTCTTTAACTTTAACTTGGGTCTATGCTGAAGATCTCAAAGGGTTCTTCTATTCATTGTATGCTTCCAACTAGCAGGGTCTAGGGTGGTGGGGCGTAGGGCATGGGTAGTGATAACTGTCTGAGTTGAGATCCTGGTGGCATTGTGTGCAGGTTACTTAACTCCAGCCTTCAGTTTCTTTATAAGTATAATGGGATGATGGTACCAACCTTTCAGAATTACACTGGAAATAGTGAGGGCTGGAGAGACGGCTCAGCCGGTAAAGATGCTTCCTGCCAAGTCTAATGGCTTGAACTCTATCCCTGGGATCCACATGGTAGAAGGACATCCTGCAAGTTGTCCTTAGGCCTCCACCATGTGACGTGGCACTCATATTTGTCCCTCCCCCATCAATAAGTATACTAAAAAGATCAAATGACAGCATGCATCAAAAGCATATTGTTAAGAACTCAGTTGGTAGTCAAGATATCAGCTGGTGAACTTTCAGCTGCTGTCTTACCTATTTTTCCACCAAAGAACTGGCTAGAGATGGGCAGTGGCGAGGCAGAGGAGCTGACGGCCTGCTAACCTCCACAGTGAGATAATTCAACAAGGCATGCTACTCCCCCTCCTCAGAAGCACAGCTAGAACTCACTCCTGATTGACCCATGAGCAGGTGTGATGTCATCACACCCTTGATAAGTGTCAAGTCCACAAGCTGACTTGGAACAATACAGACAGTAACAGCAAAACCATAATTTACCCACTGCAAGGGATCTTATTCTCACCTATCAGAATACTTATTTATTCAACAAACACGTGGGACAGTGTTCTCAGCCCTGGGACAATTATTTATTTATTCATTTATTTAAAATGTAATTTATTATCTCTGTCTGTCTCTCTGTCTCTGTCTCTGTCTCTGTCTCTCTCTCTCTGTGTGTGTGTGTGTGTGTGTGTGTGTGTGCAGGCACACATGTGCACCACGCATGTGGAAGTCAAAGGACAAATCAGAGGAGTTAGTTTTCTCCTCCCACTTCCAGGGATCAGGCTTGCATGACAGGAGCTTCTTACCCAGCATGGTGCCTCACCTGTCCAGTTGTGGGGATAATTTAATGGAACCCCTGGCCTCATGGAGGAAGGACCTCTCTTTCCTAGATATAACCAAGGGCATCTGCTTCCACTTCCCAATGAAAGCAATGGATAACTAGTCTACAAACAGGCTTCCACATACTTTTCTGGTCCTATGCCAAATGAGCAACACATGTCATACGGCTGGACAGGGCATGGCAGCTTTGGACGTGCTGTTGGTCACATCAGAAGACTTGGGAGCAGGCTTAGAAAAGTTAAATCTCATTTTCAACTTTCTGCAATGAATAAACAGGAGAGCTGGGCTGGAGAGATGGCTCAGAGGTTAAGACCACTGACTGCTCTTCCAGGGGTCCTGAGTTCAATTCCTAGCAACTGCATGGAGGCTTACAACCATCTGTAATGAGATCTGGTGCCCTCTTCTAGCCTGCAGGCATGCATTCAGGCAGGATGCTGTATATATAACAAATAAATAATCTTTAAAACAAAACAACAACAATAAAAACAAACAAAACAAACAAAAACCCAGGAAAGCCAGCAAAGGCTCAGAACTTAAGCCCTGCCTCTGTCCTGTTTCCTTTTCAAATGGTTGTTGAAAGAAGCTGAATTCGGCTCTGCCTCTTCATCCAGCCAGCTCCCCTGGATTGTTCTTTAGGAACTTTGTCACCATGATGGACCCAGACTTTGCTTAGGCGGCCAAATATTCGGCTGACATTCAAGGTCCCACTCTCTCCTAGTGTCACTTCTTACACATGTGCCAATGGGGTATGTTGTCACTTCCTGGGTGGCTTTTCTCATCCACATCATACCTGTTTGCTCATAACAAGGGTCTCTCCCTGCTGCCTGCAGTAGCCATTAGCAGTTTTGAGCCTTCACTCAGGACCATCTGGGACAGCTCTTTCCTTGTCTCCACCCCTCTACTCTCAGAAGATAGGATCTGAACTCCCCATATGCTCAGCTCTACTGCTGCCAGATACCCACTCCCATTAGCGTAACTCACCCATCTTACATCCTGCCTGCTATGCTCATACGTATCACTTAGCCATTGCCCGTGCCAAATCAGGTTCACTTACGGTTTCCAGTGATCAGTGAGGTAAGTGATGTGCCCCATCATTAACAGTATCCTATTCTTAGCACTCTCCAAAATCTTAATACACTCTCCAGGCTCCCCTCCACATTCCAAATCACATGCATGTTCACACCTGAGCACACTGACCTGGAAAACATGTGCCGGGCCCGTGGCAGACAATGTTACATGAATGGTCCCCAAATAAAATGCCTCTGACTACCAGGGTGCAACAGAAAAACATGTGGGCGGGGGTGGGTGCTGTCTTTATAGAGAAGACTTGCAAACAGAAGCCATATATAAAAGCTTTGGGAGTCAGCATTGGTTGTTGATGGGAGAAAATACTGCCAGCTCTATTTTGAACAACGTTGCGCTGGAGAACAGCTTTGATTTGTGCTCACACAGTGGACCAGTTGCCCATCAAAGACCTGGCATGGATCCCTACTTCAAGCATGCACGGTTTCCTGCTGGGGTGGGGGGAGTCAAAGGCCCCCAGCTGTCACTACACAGAGTGAGGCAAGAGTAGGCAGACATAATTTCCTGGGGGACATGTTGACTCTAGCAAGAGAGTTGACAGTTCCTAAATGAGACCTCCCCTTTAGGGTCTCTTTTCAAACTAATTTTCCGACTCTTGTTTAAAACAAAGCCAGCTGGGCGTGGTGGCAAGCGCTCTAAGCCCTGGCTACTTGGGAGGAAGAGGAGGAAGACTGGCTGGAGGCCTTACTGGCGAGCATCGCCAGACCCTGTTCTCAACACTAGCAGAGGCGGCAGCAGTCAAAATGGTACCTCAGGGGTGGAGTGCTAGAGTGCTTGTGTAGCACATGTGTGAGGCTGGATCTAATCCTTAGACCCACTGCCCTCATGCACATGCGTGCTCCCGGGCGCGCTCACACACGCGCACACACACACACACACACACACACACACACACACACACACACACACACACACACATTCATGTCAAATGTTACTAAAGTATCATTTCCAATTTTTGTTCAAATCGGAACAACTCATCTCCCCCGGACTGTAAACCTGTACATTTATATACCTGCCAGGTTACCACACAGGAAGGCTAAGACTCAGTTCTCCAAACCAGCTCTGTGAGGCCATCTCTAGAAGTAAATACAAATTAGTTTAGGCCATTTCTTACCTCGATCCAATGACATCAAAAAGGTGCTGCCAGCGGTCGTTGATCTTGCTGAGCTTCTCCTCCATCTCAGCCGCCTTGGCCTTGCTGCTGGCCTTGATGAGCTGGTCACCCATCTGCTTCAGCTGGAGTTTGTTCTCACTGAACAAGCTTATTTCTTCCATGCAGTCCTGACAGGCACCAAAGCACAAGGCCGGAGCCACGGCCACCACGTCAGTCCTTCTCCAGCCAAGGCGCACACAGCTCTCTCTTAACACACTCTTGGGGTTTGTTTCCCTTTCATCAGGCAGGGTCTCCCCCTGAACTCCAGGCAATGCCCCTGCCTCAGTCTCCCAGGTGATGGGACTGTGCCATTCACTACCATGCTGGCTATGTTAGTTTTAATGGGAAAAGGAAAGTGAGACCTTGTACTTGTCAACAGTTGTTCTTTGAGGAATGGCTGATGCCAGCTAGTTGACTACAAAGGCAGTAGTGCCTTTCTCTCTGTGTAGCCCAGGCCTGAGCTCATGATCCTCCCATCTCAGCCCCTGTGGAGGGTTGGCGTAGGCACGAGCTCTCATGCCTGCCTGTCAGTACTTTCTTTTTCTTTTTGCAGTGCTGAGGGTTGAACTCAGGGCTTCATGCATGTAAGGCAAGCAACTCTACCACCTGGACTACAGCAACCCCTCCGTTTCCCCTCACAAATGTGGAGCCGAGACTAGATGGATTTAATGGAGTCAGCCTGAGAGGGTTGATGGAGGTGTGTGGGTGACTGTACAACGATGCTCAAGTGGCCACTTTTGTCATGAACCTCACTGCCGCTGGTCCCCTCTTTGACTTGGGTTCCACTTCACAATAACTAGACAAACCGTCACTGGCTAGTCTTCCCAGCTGAGGGGAAGCAGCAGCCCTCCTCAGCACCATCCACCCATGACAAGCTCACGCCTCCCCCCTTTGCCACCCTTCCCAAAGATCAATAACACTTCCTTGACTCATGCACACTGCCACTAGAAACACCCGTGACACTGCAGCTTTGAGCCCTGCAGAAGCCCTGGGCCCTCCTCAGCGCATCCATGTGGGTGCCTCACCCCCACTCACCTTCTGTAGCTTGTCAATCATTTCTTCAATGCTAATATCTGCTGTCTGTAGAACTTTGTTTTCCATCTGGACCAGCCAAGCACATAATTCCTTATTTTTTTCATTGAACACGATCCATGAATTGAGTCTGTCTTCAATCTCCTGCTTGCGGATAGCCACCTAGGTATGACATACATTTGGCAGCTGAGGCTAGCAGGGAAGGAAAAATCCCTTGGATACCCTCAAAAGTGAGCAACCGTACTCTATCCACAATGCTCACACACAAACGGGCACAGATGTCACTCACTTTTGTCTGCATCTCTAAAACCTGCTTCTTTCTCTCAAAATCTAGAGCTCAGCATTAACAAAAGTTTTCTCGCCCTTGGCAACTGTCATTAAAAACTAACAAAAGATGAAACGATGGCATTTACACTCTGTGTATTTACATTATCAAGCCACACTAGAACAAGAACCGTTAGGTAAATATAGAATCATTGCTCAACTTTGTTGTCCTTGGTCTTTGAATATAACACATTTTTGATTGCTTCCATCATGCTACCCTGTAACTTTGTAGCCCAAATTTTTTCCCTTTGAAAACTGACCAATCCATATAGCCAGAAGATCAGTGTTCAGCTTACTTATTTGGACAAATGTCCTGATCACAATACTAAAACAACAACAACAAAAAGCAGCAATCATTAGTAATGCAAATGGACCAGAAAACTTAAAAGATACAAAAATGTGTGAGTAATTAAACAAACAGAAAAATGACGTCCCAAGACAATGTATTTCACCTACTTTGCCATTACACGCTGTAGCTTTAGTCTTCAAACCATGAAAATGTCAACAAAAATTGGTCTGGAGCAAGCACTGACCCCCAAACACCCAGGGTTCTATTATGCTAACACCAGCCAAGGGGCTTCCCTTCGTCCATAGAAGACTATAATTTATCAATTAACTTAACATCCAGATAATACAAACCAGCCTTCCTAAAGGTACAACTATTCTCAGTTTCTAAGGATCTTTGAAGTCCTAAGTTTAAATAGGGGTAGCTAAGAGTTCTTTTGGTAGTTTTAGCACCCACTTTCTAGAAAAGGAAAAGGTGGCTGCACTCCCCTGAGATTTTCTCACCGTGTACAAAAGAATCTCTGCTCTTCCCAGAGTGAGGTCGAGATACCAACTGCTTCTGTGTCCTGCCCAGCCAAATGTGTCTAAAAGGCCCGAAAATCTATCCCTAGAAAAACAAGCATTTTGCTCCCACTCCTCCGGCATCTATTTATTTTAGCTTTTAAAACCCCTGGCATTTTGTGCCAGGACTGAGTCCACAACGGTAACAATTAGGACCATCTGGAGGACGCTGTTTGAGTTTTCTTAACTCTTAGAAGACTTTAAAGATCCTGAGTATTTTCTTTTCCATAGAACATGAATTAGAACAATTTAACAGACACATCGAGTGAATTGTTACTACTAAAATCAAAGTTTTGATAAAGTGGTTTTACTTCAAAATGAAACTAAAAGCATCTTTAGAACACATCCCTGAGGATTATGTATTCTTAAAACAAGGATCTTTAAGATTAATTGAACCCTTTAATTCAACCTTGATCCTGTCACAGAGCTGAACTGTGTAATTCTCTAAACAATTCCATTCTTACCCTGTAGAAGTGATCGGCTGAGGTTCTCAGGCTACAGTCAATCACTCCAGAGTTTAAAAATATCAGCGCCTAAACATCCGATTGCAGGGAAGCCTGGCTCTCAGATAACCCTGCCATTCTGTGGGCATCTAGGTTCTGTTGTCTGGCCCAGAAGAGGGGTCAAAGAGGTCTCTCCTAACAGCATACTCTGATTAGCACTTTTCTAAGCAAGTCGTAAAGTAGAATCAGTACAAGCATGACCCTTGCTTACATCCCAGCTTAAGGTGATCTTTGAACAAAAACAAAAACCTCAAGAACAACTCAGTAGAAGTGTGCAAAGTTGTGCATCGAGCACAATTGAAACAAAGAAGTCAAAGCTGTTAAAACCGGTTCCTACCTCCTAAAGGCACCAGCAGAGGCACAGGGGTCCCAGTGCCAAAGAGCCTCTGCTTCAAAAAAATCACGATCCTTTCCTTCGGCCTTGGCCATTTCAATCAACTCCCCCAGCCCTGCACTTTGAAGCTGGCTGACTTACTCTCAGGCAGAGGTCCTCCCATTGTCTGTGCAAAAGCTCAATCTGCTCCTTCAGAACCGTCACGTCCTCCGCCAGGATACGCCGGCTCAAGTCAGCCTTCATAGTTTGAAGTTCTCTCAAGTTGTGTGTCCAGTTAGCCAGAGACGTCTCTACTTCCTGCATTTAAACACAAGGAGAAAGGGAAAAAACTCCAGCTGCTGCTGTTTCCAAACCTGTAGGCTAATCCTTTGATTAGGCTCTGGGGGCGGGGAGCCTGGGAAGGGGAGGGACCTTCGGAATGAGAAACAGCCGCTACTGCAGTCCTGCCAGGCAGCCTGCAGTCACCTTTCTCTCAGGACAAGGTCTTTGCTCTTTTCAAGCTCGTTCCCTCAGGTAGCTGGAGTTTAATAAAGTCATTCTGTTGGAAAGTGAACCAGGCCCATAGCTGCTGGTGTCAATGTAAGAAAAGCAAAACTTGCACGTGCTTCTGGGTTAAGACCCAGAGCTGTTAAGAGGTAGGTCATAGAAAGTGTGATTTCTCACTTTCAAAATGTCTGAGCGGGTGTGCAGCTAACACTGGGGCCATCATAAAATGCCAACTTCTGTTTGGAAGGAGTTGCTTTTTATTTTCTTAACAAATGAATATAATGGAAAGAAAAAAAATGCTTGCTAGCCCTGCGTTGGTGGCACATGCCTTTGATCCTAGCACTCAGGAGGCAGAGGCAGGAGGACCTCTGTGAGTTTGAGGCCAGCCTGGTCTACAGAGTAGTTCCAGGACAGGCTCCAAAGCAATACAGAGAAACCTTGTCTCGAAAAACTGGAAAAAAAAAAAAAAAAGAGAGAGAGAGAGAGAGAGAGAGAGAGAGAGAGAGAGGAAGAAATTCTTGCTGATAAATGGCAGAGATTAATTAGCTGATAGCTTCATATATCATTCATTCATTCATTCATTCATTCATTCATTCATTCATTCATTCATACATTCATTCATTCATGTATGTGCAGGAGATCCAACCTAGGGCTTCACATTAGCTGGGCAAAGACTACCACTGAGCTACACTGTCAGTTACAACTAGTTTATAAAATGAAGTAGTTTTCAGATCTAGTGAATAATTAATTAATTAATCAAGAACATTCACTACAGAGCAAGTGAAAGGAAACTACCCAAAGACCCCAGAATCTATTAGGTTTTAATTGTATTTAGGGTTGCTTATCCATGGCATATTTTCCAGGCCTCTCTGTTTCCTGCCCTTCAGTTGAAATCTGAAGGAAGACACTGTATCGTTTACACCAGAAGAGTGGCTGCAGTAATGAGGCTATAATTCTAATGATATTTTTTTTCAGTGTTCTATATACTATAGTGTCATGATCTCGTTACTTGCTAACGTTCTCTGTGTTTCATAAAATGGCCCAGAGGACTTTCAAAGTTTGCTTTATCTTCTGATAAGTGGTCTGCATTGCAAAAATGCCTGTAAGATTTCAGTTACCCCTATAGAGCACGATGTAAAACTTGAGGCTATTTGAACATAGCAGCATATTACCAGGCTTTGGCTGGATTCCCTACAGCAACAGGGCAGCAGAAGCCTTTTCGTATGGTATTAATTCATAGTGAGACTGTCAAGTCACGTTTCTCTGCACTACCATTTGAAGTAAAGGGGATGGCCAGATGCTTGGTCAAGTGCTTGCTGTGCAAGTGTAAGCATTCGCGTTGGCCTCAACACCCATGTGAAAAAGCCAGGCATGGCAGTGCATGCCTCTGAGCACCAAGGAGGATCCCGGGGGCTTGCTATCGAGCAAGTCTAGTCATACCAGTGAGATCCAAGTTCAGGGAGAGACCCTGCCTCAAACAAAATAGGATACAGTGGAGAGCAATTGAAGATGACACTCAACATCAACCTTTGGTCTCTCCCATACACACGCTCGCTTATCAGTGCATGTACACACATGAATGTGTATACACACATGCACAAAAAGGGAAAAAGATGAGACACACTCATATGCTTGTACATGGACAGACTGTCTTTGGAAGAATATACAACAAATTAGTCACATCAATTGTTTCTGTGGTAAGGAACAAATAGGAAAAAAATTAATATGCATCTTAATGAACCTTCTGAATTTTAGAATCACCTGACTACATTGTTCAAAAACTTACTTTAAAATTAAAACTGTCCCAATGAGTGGTTTTCAACAAGTCCAGATGTCCACTGTAGTAATTTTCATAATAGTATACATAGAGTCTATGAAAGCTGTCTATTTAGAGAACTTACATGTCAGCTGGCCATCCCTTATTAGAAATGCTTGGAACTGGAAGTGTTTCAGTTCAGTGGTTTTTTTTTTTTGTTTTTGTTTTTGTTTATGTTTTGAGGTTGGGATGCTCAGAGTGTGTGTTGTGTGTGTGTGTGTGTGTGTGTGTGTGTGTGTGATATGGGTATGTGTGCCTGTGTTCATGTGTGTAGGGAATGTATAGGAAAATATTCATACATTCACCTTTATTAAAGTCACACAAAGTTGCTGGGTAATGATGGTAAGTACTTGTAATGCCAGTTCTGGCAGGTAGAGGCAGGAAGATCAAGAGTTTGATGCTAGCCTAGGTTATGTAGCAAAACCCTGTCTCACACAAACAAACAAAACAAATCAAGACAAAACTATAAACCAAAACTCCCAAACAAAACTAGAAAATCTGGTGCTCACTGTCGTGGTTTGAATAGGAATGGCTCCCATACTCATGCCTTTCAGTACGTGGTCATAGGGAATGGCACTATTGGGAGGTGTGGCCCTGTTGGAATAGATGTGGCTTTGTTAGAGGAAGTGTGTCACTGGGGGTGGGCTTTGAAGTCTCAGAAGCTCAAGCCAGTACCCTTCCTGCTGCCTGTGGATCAAGATGAACAGCTCTCAGCTCCTTCTCTAGCACCATGCCTGTCTTTGAGCCTCCATGCTTCATGGAGCCTCCTGCCACCATGACAATGGACTAAATCTCTGAACTGTAAACCAGTCCCGGTTAAATGTTTTCCTTTGTACGAGTTGCTGTGGTCTGAGAACATGGCCCACAGAATCAATTAACCAGGACTCATAGGGGCTCACAGGGAGCCAGCAGGGGTCTCTAACATAGGTCCTCTGCATGTTATGGCTGAGTGACTTGGTGTTCTTGTGGGATTCCTGGCAGTGGGAGTGGAGACTGTCACAGACTCTTTTGACTGTTTATAAGGACTCTTTTCCCCAACAGGGTTGCCATGTCCAGCCTTGATGTGATGGCATGTGCCTAGTCTTATTGTAGCTTTTTTTTTTTTAATCTTTTTTTTTGATGCCCCTGGGAGTCCTGCTCTTTTTTGAAGGAAGATGGAGGGAGCATGGATCTGGGAGAGGGAAGGCTTTGGTCAGGATATAATATATGAGAGAAGGAGGAGGAGGAGGAGGAGGAGGAGAAAAGAGTTGCCATGGTCATGGCATCCTTTCACAGCAATAAAACCCTAAGATACTCACCCAGTGACATCAAGGAAAAAAATAATAAGCTGTCTGATATAAGACATTTATAAGTATATACTCAACAGAGAAGTAGTATTAAGAATAAGTAACTTCTTCAAATCGAAGTGGCAAATAGCACAACACAAAAGTCAGGGGAAACGGCAGCAGGCAGTTCACAGGAG